>JAPYYW010000658.1:0-67644 GCA_030522545.1 Cremastinae sp. A BG-2022a
GGGTTTCGATAGTTATAACGAAATAATTAAAATTCGTTCAAATTTGGAGAGGATATTCTTTCATATGAAATGCGTAAACACGAATTTTTTTCGAATTTTAATCTAATTATTTTCCGAAAAATTGAACCATGAAATAGCCATTTTTAGACAATATAGCTATACTTTCCGTATATAAGAATGTAACTCCAATACTTAATTTCTCGAAAACAATGTAGATGTTTTTTTTCTGTATTTATATAAATTTCTTTAGTGACAAAGAACATTCTCTCTAATTTTTATCATGTCCTTAACAAATTACCTTTCCCTATACTTTTAACATATAAAACGTCATTTATTTTCGCCATTTGTAGCCAACCTCCTTAAAGAAGACCTGTGCAAATTTTAAAGAAAATCTGTCTCAACACGGTTTTGCGGTTGTACTACCTTAAGGATTTTAATCTCGCGGTAACCAGCTGATTATAACGAGTGCTCGTCCGCAATATGTAGTATTGATTTTACACCGTCGCGCGAACTGTATTCTACACGTAGACACAAGAACGAGACCGGCGAAAGATAATCGCGCACGAGTCTCAGCCCGACGAAAACAATAAGATGAGCCGAAAAATAGTTTGTCGCAGTTTTATTCAATTGTGTATACCGAATACGCGCCCAGCGACGTTGATGCGTCCAAGCGTGTTATTTTCGCATCACGTCGCCCGCACGATACCATTATTAAAAATAATGAAAGAGACGAGAGACCGAATAGTATCGCTGACAAATAAATGTGTTTCGATTTCCGGGAAAAAGAAGCATTTTCCGCGATGCTTTTGTGCCAGTGACGCGTGGCGCACGCTAGTATTCTGGTTGTTGCGAGAGAGGACGAGGGGGCGCGATACATGTTGCCAGTTGACTTCAAGGCCGTGAGAGGAACGGCCTGCGTTAGCCTCAACTTGACTATACATCTCTCACTCTCTCCTCGTCGTAATAAAAAAAAAAACTCCGATCTGTCAAATAATCGATTTCGTTCAAGAACGAAAACGTTGATCCGTCGAGTACAAAAAATAAAAATTTTCTCGCCAGGCTTCACTACGACGGTATACGTGCACGGAGAAACTTGAAAAAGATCGAGTTTTGAGTTTGAAAACGTGTAGAACGATTGAACTGCGACAGGGAGAGCGAGAGGGCAAATATTAACAATCCGAATATGAAAAGAGAGATATTATTTTCGTACCTGCGCATACGAAAGGAAGATCCTTTATACAAGTCGTCTCGAGGTCGTCACTGCCGATACGTACGCTCTGCGCTAGATGCGGACACTCCATTTCACCAAATTTATGATTTTAATACGCGATTTATGCACGGGCGCAAACTAACACTACTTTGAGACACCTCGAATCCCCGAAATCCGCGTTTCGCCGTCTTTTTTCATATGTATCACCGAGTTATTTTCACTTTTTTCCTTACACTCTTGTCTCCCACTCAGTCCATCGTTAACTAGTCGGATCGAAACCTTCTTCCGAATGTTTCACGGCTTATCTTCGCGGACACGCGCTTCTTTTTCTCTTCGTTTTCCGTATATCATCCGTTCGACACTCTACTCATGTTTTCGTGTGTAGAAAAGAATTTGTGTGGGATTTCTTGTCCCTTTTCTCGATGCCTCTGCGATTGCCCCTTCTCCGCTGCCGCTCGTTTTTTTTTCTTTTAGTGTGATTCGCCCAACCGGGGATACACTGGGTGCCCCGTCACACTTTGCTCTCGCATAGCGGAAGAGAGAGAGAGAGACCCTCGTCGTCGTGCTCTTGGAATAAAGAGGGTACGTGAAAAGAAAAGAAAAAAAAACACGGAAAAGAGGCTGCAGAGCGTACGGAGCGAGGGCGACGGATCGACTGAAAGGCCAGAGCGAAACAGGCGCTACAACACCGAGCAATCGTTTTTCAAGCTCGTGGTGGATTCTCTCGCTTACGAGCACGTTGAATTTTCGTTGCGTCGGGCCACTGCCGTTTTCCACATACACGCATCCACTGTTGATTATTTGTCTCGCGCGCAATGATCGCGCATCAATAAATTATCTTTCGATCTTTTACGGCACATGACCAGTATTTGCTGGACACTGCGTAAAAGTATTTCGTTCCTCGACGACGACGAAGTACATACTGTTGCAACGAAAAACGAAAGAGGAAAAATAAAAGGCACGACGATCGGGCGTATGTGTGTTCTCCGATAAATACGAATATATTTCATAAATCGGGCCACCGAACCGTTTTCTGTCTCGTAACTCGGATTTATTGGTAAAAATTCATTTTTCGATGCTCCTACACCGCACAGTCTCCCGTCAAGGTTGGGTCGGGTTAATCCAGCGACCCGCCCGCCCGTCCGTCCATCGAATCAACTCGACCTGGAGGACCTAGCTACCCAGGACTAGGAATGAACGCGACTGACGGCGCTCTTCGCTAGCTCGAGCAAGTTGCGCACGCGTTCTCTTCGCATCGGTCCCCTGCCGAGGGCGCCACAATCGTAGCACACGCTCGCAAATATTTGATATATATTTGTGAAAACAATTCGCCTAAATTTTTGTCCCATTGCTAAAAAAATCTAGAGTAACGATATTTTAGAGAAACAACTATTAAACGACTATTCTTTCATTTTTAGTCATAAAAATACAAGTTAAACAATAAATTTGCCAGGTTTTGCCTTTATTGAAAAAACATGACAAAAGTTTTAGATGTCAATGGAAATAGCGAGATTAGTTTCTTCTGTATTGATGAGTCGACGGCTGAACGAGTTGTAGGACCGAGATGTTACTGAATTCGAGCATCTTGAGCATTTCTTTGGTCTCAGGATCAACCTCGATGACATCATGCTCCAGAGCTGAAACTTCCGGTACGTAGTTGTCCCTGCGTTCTCTCTCTTCTTCTTGCAGTTTTATTGAAATACCGCGAACCTGACTGTGACGCAATCTCTTCATCAAGTGCGTCACAAATCTGCAAAAAATTGAGAAATTAGCAATTTTTATTCAAAATTTTACTTTCTTTTGCTAATATCAAGGATATTCATTTATTTCAATTTATTTCCTGACAGTGCCTCAGAATTCAATACTTCACGATCAATCAAGAATTTAAATTTTGACTTCCAAGTATAACAAAATAAATATAAAGAGAAAAAATAAGATAAATTTTTTTTGATCGACAGAAAAATAATAACTTACCCAGCGATCTTATTTCTGAGTGGCTTACTCGGAATAGCAGCGATTTCCTCACATATTCTCTTGTTGGTGTGAAAATCGAGGGTCAATCGAGTATAATATTTCTCGATGATTTCCCGAGCAGCTTTTTTCACCGTCTTAGTCCTAACTCGACCCTGAAAATTGAAATAACAACAAATCGTGTATTGAAGCAGCGTCGACACGTATATAACCAAAAAAAATCATCCGTCAATCAATAGGAATAAACCGTCCCACGGAACTTTCGAGGTTTGGTTCGATGCTAAAAAAAATTCTTTTCCGAACGGAATATTTATCGAACCAAGACCGGTTAATATCTCACATTAAACATAACAAGTAATTAAACACTTTTTAACAAAGATTGGCGATATATCAACGGATTAATAAATATAATTTTCGAAAACATATACGCACCATGTTTGCGAATCTACCGGAAAAGGCAGGCTTCGAACTGAAAAGAAGAGACTACAGCAACGCTTCCGTCTTGTTCGCGTAACACTTGAGAACTATGCCAAGCCACAAGAGAGCGTACGATCGATAAAATCAATGTTTTTTTTGCCAACTGCGGTCGAAATAGGAATTCACATTTGCAATTAGCATCGAACGAAATTTTTTTAATTAATTAAGAGATAAATGATAAAATACATGAAGCATAATTCGTGATTATAATTTCGTCGTCGATGTAAAAAATACACACACGCTTTATGTTATCAATTGATAACGCCCTGAGAGAGGAGAAAATAGACTCGGTGGTGTGCTTTGAGGATTTCTGCCTAGTTTATCGATCTGCTTTATGCGCGCAATCGCCTCTCCTCTGCTACTCCCTCCTGCCAGTCGAAATCATCTCGAAATACAATCCAATTTGTAATGGTGTTTCTCACAATATGGCGCCTGAGCGAGTAATGTCTTATATATAGCGGGCAAATTAATACAGTTGAGATATACACTGTTTAACGAAAAGAGATACAAGAAGAGACCTTGATGCTTTACGTGCGCAAACCATTTCGGGTACGAATTGTTAACGCCAGGTGAGAATCGGCAACGAACGCTTCCTCTCTGCCGCAACGATTTGTAAACTAAAAACTAAAGTATGTAACTGCGGGAGAGAACGCATCGTGCTGTCTGCGTCATGGCGGTACATTTTCCGAATAGATCGTTTATTTATCGTTTTTCACTTATTTTTACGACTGCACGACATTTCACACTTTCTTGAAAAAAATGTTCAAATTGTCCATACTATCCTCATTATTTCCTTAAAGCACGATATTATCGTCTATTCTGACAACAGTGCTCGATAAAACTTTGTATCAATGACAATATCATAGAAAATAAAGTGTAGACTTTCATTAAAAATCATCAATTCTTCAATAATTTACTAGATGTCCTTTTTTTTTATACATAATCGATAATTAACGTTGTTTATTTCTTTTGCATGTTTATCATCAGAGCTTGCACAAAATGAATAAACGTCGTAGAACTTCTTCGGTCGCTAGTCGCGGAACGGAAGACGATGTTGACGAGATCCAGCCGGAACCGGCCAAGAGAAGAAAAAAATTGGATCCTGTAAGCATCATGAATATGTTTAAACCTTTTTTGTGCATTGTTTCATAAGATTGTTTTTGTAGAGCGACTTGTGTCAACAATTGTACGACGTTATAAGAAATCAAAAGAAGGAGGATGGAACTCTTCTGTGCGACGCGTTCATAAGGGTTCCAAAGCGTCGGCAAGAGCCTGGATATTACGAAGTGGTATCCAATCCGATTGATTTGCTAAAAGTTCAACAGAAATTGAAGACTGACGAATATCGCGATATGGAAGATTTGGCAGCTGATATTCAATTGATGGTCATGAATGCAAAGGCATTTTACATGGTACATTGATCATATTTCTCTCTATCAACAAACTAACAAAACAATGGATTAAAAAAAATCTTGTTTTTGCCATACAGCGTACATCTCCAGAATACAAAGATGCATCTGATTTGTGGGAACTGTGTGTAAATACAAAAAATCGTATTATGGACGAATACGAGGAGATAGAACCTAAAGGAAAAATTATATTAAAAGTCGGGAGACTCGTGAGTGTCGATATTGAGCGCGCACGTTTTTAATAATCTAGACATTATTTTAAAATACTTGTGAATTCTTTAGGCAAGAAAAGTCGCATTAAAACAAGACGACGCCGAAGATACTTCGGAAAGTTCAACGAATCCTGATGAAGAGTCCATGCAACCTTATGAGGATTTATTTACAGCTGTTATGTCAGCCGTTGATCCCGCCGATAATAACAGGCCGTTGCATACCATGTTCCTACTAAAGCCATCGAAAAAGGTTCTTTTTACGCTTGTTTTTTCTTCAATAGTGATCTCGAATAATATATAAATAATAATCTTCTAATATTATAATGTAGCTGTATCCGGAGTATTACGAAGTAATTGAAACGCCAGTCGATCTTAAAACAATTGCGAGAAAAATACAGGATGGATCTTACACGAGTGTAAGCGACATGGAACGCGATCTGATGCTCATGTGCCGGAATGCTTGTCAATTTAATGAACCTGGATCTCAAATCTACAAAGATGCAAAAATGTTGAAGAAACTGATAGGATCGTCTTCGAGAAGACAAGAGAGCGGCAGCCTGAGTGGAACGATTTCGAAGTCCATAACCGCTCCGTCGACCCGCAGCAAACGTGGCAACAGAAGTGTTGCCCAATCATTGATAAACCAAACAGCTTCGTTGGACGACGAGGACGAAGAGAGTGACGATGAGGACGATGAACCTGCCGACACTGAAACGGACGATCCGCAATGGATTCTCTTCCAGACCATCCGAACGGTCCCAAATAGTCAAGGTAACTACTTATTCAAATATCTCACTTTTTTTTTCTTTTATTTCTTATGCCAAAACATTGACTTTAATTTTCATTAGGAGTACGAATAAGCGAGTATTTTTGGAAGTTGCCATCAAAGAGGATGTATCCAGATTATTATAAAATGATTAAAAATCCAATATCATTGCTCCAAATAAGAACAAAAATAAAGGTAGGCTAAGAATAATCTCATCATTTTTAAGTACTGACATTTCTCAACTTACAGCTCAGTAATTTTTCTATATATTTTTTTGTAATTTTAGAAAGGAAAATATGGAACGCTGAGCGAAGTTGCTGGAGACATGAATATTATGTTCGAAAACGCTAAAAAATATAATGTACATACGTCTCGTTTGTACAAATGTGCGGTAAAGTTGCAAAAAATAATGCAAGAGAAGGTTCAAGAACTCTTGGATTTCGATCAGGTCAAATAAAACTTGTAGCCTTGTTCTATATATTACTACAAAAAATGTTCAAATGAAAACAATTTCGAGTCGCCAATTTACTGTTAATTTTGTACTGATAGGAATCCGATTCCGATTGTGAATCCGAGAGCAATTTGCAACAGCCGAAATTCTTGAAACGGGCGTCGCTTATGCTTACGCGTGGAAAGTATAAAGACAATTTACCACTGAAGAAGAGACTCTATGCCTTGGTGAAGTGCGTGGTAGAATATGTGGTTAGTGATCCCATTCAATGACCAATAAAATTATAGTATAAAATTATCGAAATTTGCAACAAAAGTACATTTGTTTCAGTGCGAGGATGGACGACAGCCAATACTTTCCTTCATGGAGAAACCTTCGAGAAAATCATATCCGAGTTACTATCAAGTCATCGCCGAGCCTATCGACATGTTGACGATCGAAACAAATATAAAAGAGGAAAAATATCAAACCGAAAACGAGCTTATTCAGGATTTCAAGGTAAACTCCTGACTATTTTCATACCTCGTTAATGCCTGCTAAAAAAAGTGTATTTATTTCATTTATTTATTGGTACAAGACTCAAAAATGTAATAAATTATTACAGCTAATGTTCAGCAACTGCCGTCAATATAACGAAGAGTGTTCAGTCATTTATGAAGATGCAAACACTTTAGAGAGAGTTTTGATGGACAGGGTGAGAGAACTGGGTCCCCTAGCTGATTCAGGCAAAGGAATAAAATCGACAGGATCAACACCAACTCGTAACGTCGGGTACGTACACTTAGTACAATTATTATATATTATCATTATTATAATACGGAAATATTGAAAAAATTGTACGTCGTCTAATGAACAAAATGATCAAATCAACGATTATCCAGGCGACCAAAAAAAATAGTACCTCTTCATCTGCAAAAATTACGCACTATGTACGATACGATAAAAGATTATCATGACGCGAAGGGACGTCAATTGTCGTTGATATTTATGAAACTACCGAACAAAAATGAATATCCTGATTACTACGAGGTAATAAAACAGCCAATGAACATGGAAAAAATAGCGTCAACATTGAAAAATCACGGTTACGAGAATTTGGAAGAATTAGTGTCGGATTTTATACTCATGTTCGACAACGCGTGCAAGTACAACGAGCCCGATTCACAAATTTACAAGGTAGGTCAAATGAAATTTGAATTTCCCGCTGCGGAACGCAAAACAGTCCCGTTCCTTATCCAGAGCTGCACACACACACGTACACAATTTGTGCTCGCTTTCCTTACCCATATGTTGAGGTTACGTTGGAACAATTGTTTGCACAGCCGAGTTTTTCTGTCCGTTGCGACGAATTTATGTTTTTTAAATATCTCTCCATCGTTTAACGTTTATTCGCCCTCTTGAACAATGAATCACGATTCTCCGATTAAAAAATAATATATTCGTGTGCGTTTGTGTATATTTACACATATATGCATGCAATATCTTGTCATCGTACGTAAATATGAAGTAAAAGTGTCGTTGACTCAAATTGACAATGAGTACTCCAATTGTTGACGCTAATAAACATTCGGAACATCGAAATAATTGCGTTCAGAGACGTAGACAGCTTGAAGCGTGCTCCGTGCAGATTTGTCGCGACGACGTGCTGGAACAACAGTTTAGAAAGAAATGGAAAAAAACTAAGAATAATGTGTGATTTCAATCCTTTTTTTAAATAGTTGATACATGTATGAATGTATACATGTATTTTTTATTTTATTTTATTTTATCTTTTGCTCTCACAGGATGCATTGATCTTGCAACGTCTGGTACTGCAAACGAAGCTTCAATTAAGCGAAGATGAGGAGAGCGTCCCAGACGTTGCTGCTGCTGTCCAAGAAATTTTGGCTACTATTTTTACTGCCTTGTACAATCATCAGGATGAAGAAGGAAGGTGCTATTCCGACTCTATGGCAGAATTGCCCGAGCATGATATGGTTGATGGAAAAAAGTAAGATTTTTATTTTTATTTTTTTTTTTGTAACTATCATAATTTGAACTTTGAAACTTTTGTTTTTTTTTTTCTCAATTCAGAGTAAGAGGACTCTCGCTCGATTTGATAAAACGCAGACTAGACAGAGGCGTATACAAGAGATTGGATCGTTTCCAAGAGGATGTATTTTCCTGTTTGGAAAGAGCACGAAAGCTTACACGCACAGATTCTCAACCTTTTGAAGACAGTGTAGAACTTCAAGCATTTTTCCTCCGTACTAGAGACGAGGTCACTAGAAACGGTGACCTCCTTCACTCACCTGCGCTCAATTATACACTCCTAGATTTATCTACTCAAGTTGGAGAACTGAAACGTATGAAGCTCCAGCAGGAGCTTTCTTTGCCATCCGAAGAGGAGAGCTGCGACGGAAACGAAACCAAAGTTAGTAAATTCTTTCTAAAAGAATCAAATTAATCGATATTGATGTGTAATGTAGAATTTTTGATGTACTAGGAACCAATTGCGAGTGGAAATGGAAATGATAATGCTGGTTCAATGAGCTTTAACCAAGAGGTTTACAGAGCTGGTGATTTCGCTTATATTGAACCAACTGAACGGGGAATGGAATACAGTGTTGTTCTGATTGAACGTTTGTGGACAAACGCCGAGGGCCAACAAATGTTGTACGGCAATTTATTTTATCGACCTAGTGAAACGTATCACGTGGCATCGCGAAAGTTTCTGGATAAAGAATTATTCAAGAGCGATGCACACGTCGCCGTTCCACTATCAAAGGTTGCTGGAAGATGCAGTGTCCTCAGTGTCAAAGATTACTTCAGAATGGTACCAGAAGGATTTCCGGAAAAGGATGTATACGTCTGTGAATCAAGATATTCCACGAAGGCTCGCGCTTTCAAGAAGATCAAAGTTTGGAATTTCGATCCAGATCATTTGAGGCTCGTTCCAAGGGACAAGCCGTTGGAACCGAAACGTGTTATCTCTGTGTACAAAGAACGCCTCGAGAAACACAAGGAAGAAATTGCTGAACTCGAAGAAGGAGAGAAACTGACTGAAAAAGAAAAACCCGTCAGTAATTCGAATTTTTTTTTTCTATTTCTTCAGTGACAGCTTTAACTTGTTTATTTTTTATTTTTATTTTTTTTTCAGAACGTCGTAATATTTAATCCTGAAGATTCTGAGAATACTTACTACGAACAATACAACACGTGTGCTGGACCAGTGAAGACTGGTGATTTCGTGTATGTAGCAACTGATGGAGGAAGACAACAAATTGCCCAGATCGATTCGATATGGTCAACCAAAGAGTAAGAAAACGTCGAATAAAAAAAAAATAGGAAAATAATAAAGTGAAAACCTTTGGTAAAACATATATTTTATTTTCCAGTGGAAAGTGTTATTTTAAGGGGCCGTGGCTGCTGACCCCGCCAGAAATTCCTCACGCACCTACGAAATTATTTTACAAGCAAGAATTGTTTTTGTCCACTGTTGATGGAACTCATCCAATCGTAGCAATCGTTGGAAAATGCGCAGTACTCGATTACGGAGAGTATATTTGCAGTAAGTCACTTTGCTTCGTTGCTTGTTCGTTTTTTATCTATTATTTATACTTTTTTAAAATTTTTTTGATGCATTATATAATCTACAGGCCGACCTACCGAGATTCCGGAGGATGACATTTTCATTTGCGAATCGACGTATGACGAAAGTAAGAATCTCATGAAAAAACTTACGCAAGATGGTCTCAAAAAATTCAATCATACTTCCGCGGTCACGGAGGATGAAATATATTTCTTTAGGCGGCCTATAAATCCTGCCAAGGTAAATATGCAGACGATAAAACATTAAATACGAAGGATACGTTTATCTCATTCAAAGTCTTTTTAAATCATCAAGTATCTCAATGGCACTTATTTTATAAATTTCATTGTTATAAAGCATGAATAATTAACATTTTATTGTCCGTCTGGCGATCAAGTTTCGTGGACGAATATTTTTTTTCATACTTGGCAAACATTTTTTGTTAATGCTTTTGCATGCTGTTTGCATTTGTTTTAGGTTTCGAGTGACGTCGCTCAGGCCCGATCTCCCATCAAATCCGTTGTATCAAGTTCAGCTCACTTTGAAATGGTAATTGCTTTTTTTTCTTCATATTTTCATTTAACACTAATAATATCACAAAAAAGAGTATGAAATTCATTACTTCATTTTCATGATAAATCAGCAACGAGGTTTCGAAATTGAAATTTCGAAAAGCAAATAGACATTTGATATCCCACAAATCCATCACATAATACGTGCATTATTTTTTGCTATTTTTCTAATCATAATTTGTTATTACTCTCCTAAACAATAAACTTCGTTTCGTTTTTTTTAATCTCAATAACGAAAGCAAAAACACTCTGAGAAGCTGAGAACATTTCGTGTTTTTTATCTGCATTTTTGCATGCCCTTTTTATTCTACGCTGATATATTTATTCACTTGTTTATGGACTCTTGTACTCTACCTTACAGTTGTAGAGTATTTTTTATGCCCACTTGTGAAGATTTTGTTTAGATTTCTTTTGAAAGTAAAATTTCAAAAGATACGTACAGTTTTATAAAAAGGACAGTGCTATAATGGGTTCACAAAGACTCATTAATTTAAAAATTAATTGAAAAAAAAAACATTTTGCCTCGATTCGTAATGATTGTCCAGATGATGTTAATTTGAAGCAAAATTGACGAAAAATGACTCTATATCGTGAGCAGAATACAGAATTAACAAGTTAACGTAAATGATGTAGGAAGCATCACCCCTACTTCCAAAACTGGATGCTGAAGTTCTAAGCATCGGCGTGGGCGTAGGTGAAGACAGCATGGACGCTGGTGGTCCACCGTCCGTTGGTTCTACCGAAGCTCAGCCTGTCCTTTCTAATACACAAACACCAGTATCGTCGAAAAAGGTATGATTAATGAATAAATCGATCAATCATCAAATTTTATCTTTCGATTTATTTACATATACGTATATAATATTATATATACGTATATATACGTTTTTTTTTACTTTTATTAATTTTTTTTGTCATTTAAAAAATATGCCAGCGTACTTTATTTTTATGGTTTTAATCATTAAAATTTTTTCTCGGTTACTTTTTTTGTTGTTCTCGCTCTCTGTAGATCTTGTGACGGTAATTAGTAAATGAGCCTTACATGAGGATTATTCTGCCAAACAGGCAACGCTCGATCACACGTAACGACCATTATAATTTGTTTTTTCTTCTGTTTAGAAAACACCCGGTAAGAAATTAGTTACGGGCTATATTTTGTATTCGAGTAAAATGCGTACGATGATTACGCAAAGCAATCCTGAATCTACCTTTGGAGAGATTAGCAGAATTGTTGGCAACGAGGTATTTATTTGTTTAAACTATTTTTTCTTTTTCTTTTCTTTTTCACCGATAAACAGTTTTCAAACATGATTATTTTACTTGTTGTACATTACAGTATTATGATTTTTCTTTGTTGTTTTTATTTTCTCTCAATTATACTATCATTGTTCTGTTTTGTAACTTATTGCTCGCTGCGCTCTACACTTTTGTTCTACGCATCGATACACGTTATTATTCATAAAGCAGACACGATAATCCTCCCTTTTAAAATGCACTTAAGAATATGTTCCAACGATGTCTTAAAGAGAGAGAGAGAGAGAGACTGAGAGAGAGATCATTTTTTTTTAATCTCAAAACTTATAAGAATAGTAATTGAAAAAACTGTTGTGTGCCTTTGTATGTAATAACATTTGAAAGATCCACACAAATTTAATATGGAGAAAAAAACGTCAATGCAAATAGAGAAATGACAGTAAGATGGAATTTCTTTGATTTTTCAGTGGCGAAAATTGCCTGCTGTTGAGAAACAAGTTTGGGAGGAGAAGGCTATTAAGATGAACGAGGACGGAGGACAGACTAAATTGGCCGCGATCATGGGAACCCCTGTTGATCAAGTTTTCGAATGTTGCTGGGACAATTGTGATTGGCAGTTTGAAGACATGACTGACTGCATAGATCATTGTATCGCTGAAGAAAAAGGACATGTACAAACAACGTTTGCACAGGCACCCTTAGGTTAATGACAATTTATTATTAAATTAATTTTCCAACATCATCAGTATATGTTTTCATGACGAACGAATGATGATAATCTCAAAAAATGCAATGGGATTTTTACTTTTTTTAGATGTAGAATTTCAGTGCGTTTGGCGTGGTTGTGGTAGAACAAAAAAAGCTGTACCTCCATTTCCAAATGTAACGAGACTCGCGAGGCACGTCAAAGAGGTGCATATTTTGAAAGGAAATGGAAGAATCATACCACCATCGGAAAGAAGCAAGTACGTAGTTTTCATTCGCAATATACCAAAGAACGAAAAAAAACGAAAGAGAGGGAAGGTAATGTAATTCTTTCATAATTTTCACAGAAACTACATGCCATCAAAAGGGCCTACCGTTTTACCGTCAATGGAAACAGGTAGATTTAACGTTTTTTTTTTTCATTTTCAATCAATTTTGTAAAAGGTTAAATAAAATATTTGATTTATCGATAATTTTTTGAAACAGAAACTACAGCAACGGCAACGCAAACGACTAATTTACCTGCGGTAAAACAACCTGAGCCTCTCTTCGTCGCAGTTCCTCCACGTCCAAGTCGCGTTTTGCATTCTGATGCATATTTAAGGTTTGTCGTAATTAAAAGAATTTCTATTTTTTTCTTCATCAATGGTATAAAATACGATAAATTTTCGTTATGTTACAGGTACATCGAGGGTTTGAATGTTGAGAATCGTTACATATCCAATTGGGATAAGCAAATGAACGCGAATCCTGAAAACATTCAGATTCCCGATGTAACGAAGCTGCCTGCCGAGTGGCTCGGCAATGGCGTTGGTAATCATGGAAACGTGGTCAATGCTCTGTGGACGCTTAGAAACATGATGATGCGCGACGTGTTGGCGATTACAAAAACTTTATAATAAAACTTCATAGTTTATCGACTGTTCCGACCTGTAATCTTTATACTTTACTATTAAAAAAAAACAACGACAATGCCCCGATCGTCAAATGACATAAAAAAAACTGGATTGGCTTTAAAAAGGATACGTTCAAAAATAAAATGACAATTGGTGTTTTCAAGCATTGGCTTTAAGTTGTCTTGGATACCATTAATTTTACTTATGATAAAGAAAAATCTGCAAATGGCATTGCAACATTTGGCAATATATTAAATAAAAATCATAATTCGTGTTTTTAAAATTTTTTATAGTGATGTGATTTCAGATATTGTTCGATCATTCGATTCTCTTGACCCAATTTTATACTATAAATTTCGATCAAAAAAAAAAAAAAAAGAAAGAAAACAGATGGAATACGATTATGGTTGATGCTTTTGCAGATTTAAAAGTCGCTGACCCGTCCACCGTTTTGCCAATCTCCCCATTTCGTTGGATCTGCGTCGTCGTTTAACAGCTCTCCGCTTTTCGGGTTCGTATCGACGAGAACTGGAACCCTTCCTGATCATCGTTCGCAATATCAATTTTTTTTTAAAATTAATACAAAGTTATCTCACGTCAACTCACTTGACCACGAGCTGGACTTTAATTTTTCACGAAACTTCTTCATCTTTTCAGACTCCTCTTTTTGTCCTTTGGCTAATAGACTATTATTTTGTACAGAATTCGAGACAAAACCTGTAAATTTGTACACATGAATTTTTTTACAAACTAACCGATTAACTGATCGTCAAAATTACATCTTTTGATGCAACGGGCTTGAGTTTTTTGCGGAAATCCAATCAAACACAAACGCAATGACATTTCGAGATGTTAACCGTCAAGTTGAGCAACTTTTCGACATTTATTGTTTTATTTTTTATTTTTATTACCGCGTGATCGAGTGTTAGCGATTTATTATATACATATATACAGCAGAAAAGTTGAAGGACGTATTATCGTCGTTTAAAAATCCGAAACACGGCCCTTCCTCTCCCAATCTCCATAGCGTGTTGGTTCGGGCCCGCGCGGACCACCAACTTCGCCCGTACTCGGATTTGTATTGTCAGGGAAGGCTTCTAACGGTTGCGTCTCTTGATACGGATGTTTTCCTTCTTCGTGTTCTTCGAGTTTTTCTATTTTTTGTATAAAAAATTACTGCTTTTAATAATACCCAAAAGATTCATCTTCAAACTTTTACTTACGTATCGGAGTCGTTTCTCGAAGCTTTTTACGAAATTCCTTCAATCGCGCACTCTCATCCTTTTTCGATTCGCCAGACGCCAGAGATCTAACGCTTACTGTCAAACGACACACGCGCTTCATCAATATACAGTCAAAGAGCAAGTCTATTACATATTGCATTGCATTTTTAACACAAATTCCCTACCTGACGAAAGATTATTCAAAATTGATGCTCTTTCCGATGTTCTCAAAATCGCCAGCATTTTTTTCGTATTTATTTTTCTACTTATTTTATATACATATGTGTATAGATCTATATTATTGTATGTAGCTTAGATATCTGTAAAAAAAGAAAGTTGTTCTTTCGGTTATCGGCAGCGAAAATAATCCGTGTCGCAGTTGCTTGAAATTGCGAAAAAATTACGACCAAGTGACCATTAGATATTTTAAGATATTTTCTTTTCGCAACATGCTGAAGGCAAACAATGATGACACATCATTACGAAAAACCTCTATCACAGAATACCGATAAATTTGGGCAATCAAGTCCGTTAACTTGCGTACCTTTACGCTAAAAAGATTACTGCGGTGCAAACTGCAAGTGCAAGAAGTGCTGAAAGCGTGTGCAAGCGAATCTCGGATTCGTGTCACTGACTCGTGGTGCCCCACTGTCGGAGAATTGTTCAAGTTTGTTTTCAAAAACGACGAATGGCCCGCCGGCATTTCCGGAAAAAAAAACAAATAAATGATTGCATGTTTTTGTAGTGATTGAAGGGAAATTCATTAAATTGAAAATATTTTGTTGTATTCTTAGGTTACCGTTCTCAAAGAAGAATCTAGCAATGTATTTATTCGGTCAAAATAAAAAAAGTGAGTTCGAAGAAAATTACAATCTTCGTCGTCAGAGGGTACAACGGTCGCGTGAAGAAGTTCTTCGGACGTTTCGTACTCACTGCTCACTCACTATTTTGGGCAGTCATGTGTTGTCTTTCGGAGCAAGGTTGACACAATAACAGTGTCAGGAAAACATGACCCTTGGAAATTGAAAAGAAAAAATCTCAAAATTCATGTATATATGCATTAGACCAATATCGGCAAAAGTTGAGTTATGGAGAGCAAGAGCTGCAACAATTTTATCAGTTATGTGGGTTTTGAGGAACACGAGATGCAGGTAAAATCCTACCACTTTTGATCTATTAGCCATTATTATTTTCAACGAAATTTCGTAAATTTTCATTCAAACCGTTTACTTCCAGCCTCTAGGCACGAGTAGAAGAAATTCTCTGAATATAAGCAGTATTAAACTGTTACCGAAGGAAATAGTGATATCCACTGCTGAAAGTGTTCTCATGTTTTCACCCGTAGGTGATTTAAAACAAGGTACGTCTGGTATTTTGTCAGTGACCAATTTTAAACTCTCTTTCATCACATCCGAAGACCCCATTGGAGAGGTGAGTTAAGTACAAAAAACAAAAAACAAAAAAATTTGATCAAGGATTCATTAAATGCGCTTTTATATACTTGGATAACCATTTGTTTTTCCAGGATGTCGTATTACATCAACAAAATCATCTTTATGGTTACATGGACACTTGCTTGTCGAATATAGATGAAATTTACATAATAGTGAATGATAAAAAGAGAAGACTGTATCCCGGGAGTCCTGTACCTTCTAAAGTTAAAGGAATATTCATAGTGTGCAAGGTAAATTGTCAAAATGCGTGTCTTTTGCATCTTCTTGATCAAATAATCAATTTTACTTTAACTAATTTTTTTTATCAGAATCTGAGAACATGGTCTTTCTCGTTTAAATTTTCACCTCCTGGACATGGACACTCTTTACTTAAAACTCTGCTTCATCACGCATTCCCTACCAGACTTCATCGTTTATTTGCCTATGATTACAAGTTTGTACAATAATTTTGTCTCAAACGTTCACCTTCTGATAATAATGATGCAATTTTTTCTTCTTTTTTTTAGAGAACCATATTACAGTAGCATTGATAAGGGGGTCCGTTTGTTTAGAGAAATGTCAGATTGGCAGAGCGAGCTTGATCGCACGATAGGTCCAGACGATAAACTCCGAGAAAATTGGCGTCTCTCGACAGTAAATGTACAATTTCAGCTTTCATCAAGGTCAGAGAATTAGTAATAATAATAATAGTAGTAATCGAGTATGAGTAATGTATGATGGTGATGATTTAAAAATAATCTTTTGTTCTCAGCTTGCCCCAGTACATAATTGTACCGAGCTCGGTAACGGATAGTCAATTGTGCGGGGCGGCAGCACACTTCCAGGGCAACCGGCCGCCCATATGGTCATGGTCGAACGAACGCGGGGCTGCGCTCGTAAAAATGTCCGAATTGTCTTCAACGATAACCGAGCGAACGCAAGAGAACATAATGTTGGAAAATATTCGGAAAAGTCATCCCCAGAGATCGCCGATGACAGTGATAGAACTGAATAAAAGCATTACAGTTAAATCGATAGCCGCTGGATTTGCCAAATTCGTAGCTTTATGTACTATAGGTGAGCAAATAAAAAAAAATTCTGGCTAGCTCAGAGGATGATCGTTATTTTAAATCTAAATGCAATCTATAAATAATCGGATAATCTTGTGATTGAGAGAGAGAGAACGATTTATTTCCAGACAATATTAGACAATTTTGGATGCAGGACAATAACTTTTATTCGTTGTTGGAGAATACAAAGTGGTTGAAGTTTGTGTCTCACTGTCTTCAAAAGGCTGCCGAAGCTAGCATCGATCTCAACAAGGGAACCTCTGTTATATTGCAAGGTATACGCCAATATTCTCTGTTGGGTTTTACATCAAAGAATAGAGAATGTTATTTAAATAATATATAATATTTTCAGAAGGTGCTGGTAGAGATATGTGTTGCGTTATCTCCAGTTTAGTACAATTATTATTGGATCCATACTTCCGTACGATAACAGGATTTCAAAGCCTATTGCAAAAAGAATGGGTCGCGGCTGGTTTTCCTTTCTGCGATCGTCTTGGACACATACTGAACACCGAGTCTGAAAAGGTCACTATAAAAAAATGTAGATTCTTCATTGTCATCTTGGCTCTATTAATAATTTTTTTAAATCCTTTCGCAGTCTCCTCTCTTCCTACTTTTTCTCGATTGCGTGTGGCAACTGTGTCAACAATTTCCCGCCCACTTCGAGTTTACAGAGACTTATCTAACAACACTGTGGGACACTGCCCACGTTTCGATTTTCGACACCTTTATTTTTAACTGTGAACGCGACAGAGCCGTAGCAGCTATGGTATTCCACTTTATTTCTTTCTTTAATATAAAACATAACATAAACTGTATTTTAATATCGATTTGCTTGTAAAATAACTTGAATTTTTTGCAACAGGATTCGAGCAATCCTCTAGTTCTACGCAGTGCCTGGGACTGGAGAGAACAATTCAACGACCACGATATACTCTTATTTTACAACCCTCTGTTCGACCGACGTCTTGTGAGGATGAAGAGTACGTTAGAGCCGACTTTCAACATTTCCTGTCTCGAACTCTGGTCACAGTGTTATTTTCGATGGATACCACCGCTGGAGATTCGAAATGGTGGTAAAAATCACGTCGAGCTTTACTCGAGATTACTCCAAAACGCGATAGGACAATTGCGAGCAAACGTTAATGGCTTCTGCAGTTCACCGATTGACAAGATAAATACGTGCCTGTTGCAAATGAATATTGATAGTTTTTATCCATTTGGTAACAAAAAGAGTGGTAACACGATAAGTACGCCGATCATGAATAGTTCAATACTCATGACTGAAAGTCTCATAGACGCTCAATCACTTCTTACGGCACCTGATTGATAAAGCATTAAAAAAACAACGAGACCGTCACAAGTGCCAGTGATACCATTTTTTGATAAAACTTTGTCGTTAGCAGCTATTTATCGCTTATCAAGACCATTGTATAAATTTTACTTTACGCGTATGCGATATTTCCGACGATCGATTCATTTTCTTTGTATTTATCGTAAATTTTTAGGATAGGTAGTGACATAAACGCATGCACATGAAACAACGTGTGCATGCTTCGTTTCAAAGAGCTTATCATAGGATATTGGTATGCGGGTTAAACAAAAAAAAAGAAAGAAGGAAAGAAAAACCTGGTTGTCAGATAATCATGTTATGTAAAATATTTTTTTAATGATCAATAGATTTTTTTAGATAAGTTTTACAAAAAAGTGAACCCACCTTTTCAATTCTGTTTTTGCGCAAATTATCTATTGTCTTGGTTTTTTTAAATTTTTTTATAGCACCACTTTGTTACAGAATTATTTTCTTGAATTTTATAAAGTAAAATAGTATTGAAATCTCGCCAATGGTAACTGTGCGTTTTTCATATTTTTTTTCTTTTTCCCTTACATGCAAGTATACGTCGTAACATGACGTTAAGTTACAAAAATTGTAGAAAAAATCATTATACAAAAAGGAAAGTAACCACTGAGTTGCTTTAATCAACGCTATTTGCTCGTATTAACTATTTTTCTCATTTATTTTGACTATGACACTTTTCACCTCTGTATATGCGTTGAGTCCGTACTCGCCGAGTTCACGACCGTATCCGGACATTTTATAGCCACCGAATGGAACTTGATTTGCCAAAACATTGTACGTGTTTACCCTGAAATTCAAGGGAAAAGGCAATTAATCGATGCTACAGATCATGCAATCTTTCTCTCTCTCTCTCTCTCTCTCTTAGATACTTGCCACACTGTTCCAGCTCGAAGTCCCTGGATAAGGTGATTCGCCTTATCGATATCTTTTGTAAATACAGCAGCAGCGAGACCATAGTCAGTGTTATTCGCACGTTTAATAACTTCGTCGATTTCACTGAATTTCAAAATTTGCTGAACTGGCCCGAAGATCTGTGAGAGCAGACAATTAATTTTTATTTCAGAGCCATAAGAAGCATGGTGTAAAAAATAAATAGTTTTCATAATGAACCTCTTCTCGGGCGATTTTCATGTCATCCTTGACATCAGCAAAGACTGTAGGCGCTACAAAGTAGCCTTTCTCTCCGAGTCTGCATCCACCGGTTACCAGAGAAGCCCCCTCCTGTTTACCACTATCAACCATGCTTAAAATCTTGTTCAATTGTTCTTCGTCGATCTGAGGGCCATGCTCGATATCCTGGTCGAACGGATTTCCAATTGTTCGTGATTTAGCTCGTGCTGCACTTTTCTCGACGAACTCGTCGTAAATATCGTCTTCGACGAAGGTTCGCGACCCGGCACAACAGCATTGACCCTTTGATAAAGAAAATGAAACTCAAAATGTTCTCATAATCATCATTAGTAGGCATTCAAAAACCAATAAATTGTTAATTTAATAAAAAATAAATACCATATTAAAAAATAGGCCAAAATGTGCAGTCTCGACAGCATGCTCAATATCAGTGTCTTTGAAAATAATATTTGGCGATTTTCCGCCAAGTTCAAGTGTCGTTCTCTTTAGATTGCTCGTAGCTGCCCCCTGCATGATGAGTCTTCCAACTTCCGTTGACCCGGTAAAAGCAACTTTGTCGACATCCTTGTGAGCTACCAAAGCTGCACCTGCTTTTCCAAAACCAGGTACAACGTTGACGACTCCCTTTGGAAATCCAGCTTCCTTGGTCAACTGGGCTATGTACAAAGCTGTCAAAGGGGTCTGCTCCGCTGGCTTGAGAATAATTGTATTTCCAGTTGCCAAAGCTGGCCCAAGTTTCCATGCCATCATGAGTATTGGAAAATTCCAAGGTATTATTTGGCCGCAAACGCCCACAGGCTCGTGTCTCGTGTACGCAAAGAATCTACCGTCCATGGGAATTACTTTGCCATGAGTTTTGTCAGCCCAGCCTGCGTAATATCTGAGAGTTCCGATACTTGCAGGAACATCAAAACCGTACGCAACCGAATATGGTTTTCCATTGTCGAGGGTCTCCAAGGACTAGTACCCAAAAAAAAATTAATAAAAGATATACACAACAAAATAAAAAACCAATCAATGTGAGATAAAATAAGACTGACCGCCAGGTAAGTTCTATCTCTTTCCATTAAATCGGCTAAACGATGGAGAAGAATCCCACGGTTTGAAGCATCCATCTTCCTCCAAGGTGAATTCAGTTGGAAAGCCGCTCTGGCTGCTTGTACTGCGACATCTATGTCAGCGGCATCCCCTTCTTGGACTTCGGATATTACTTCGCCCGTCGAAGGATTGATAGTATCAAATGTTTTGCCCGATTGGGATTTATGCCACTCATTGTTTATAAAAATCTTGAATAAAACGTCACAAATGAGCCACCAACTCTTCATTTATTTCTATTTTTTTAAAAATATTTTGTATATTGTGTGTGATAGTGAGATAATAATAATAATAACAACAACAACAAAAACATTAAAAAACTTACTCCACTGTACATAATAGAAGGATTCGTTTCTGGGTCTGGCAATGTTGCTGAGGAAAATTTCCTCGAGATCGTAAGAACTTTGTTCAAACGACGAAGCATTGTTAAAAGTAATGATTTAAACTTTATAGAGAAATAGATAAATGTGTATCAAGGCGAGCCTCGAAAAATTGTACAATTTGGAGCACCGATCTTACAAATTCGAAGTTCTTATAATGCTGCTAATATATAAAGATACTTTTATTATCTGCGACACTTCTCGTACGAATGCGAATAAATACACATAGCCGGCTTTTTATTGCACCAGATTACAAACGATCGGGGTCATTTGTGCGAGTGTCACACACACGCACGCAGGGGAGGAGAGGGGTCCATCTCGCACTCACACACAAAATGTGTCGCACACGTTACTTCTGACACATGTTTGGATCGTGTTTCGTATACATATGTATGTAGGATTGAAAATGATAATGAAAACAAAATTTTGTGTATATTTCAGTATCCTTTATTCGTACATATGTATATCGTTGTAGCTTATCGTATATGCACAATAATAACTCGTTACGTGTGTGTATACACACAAATAAACAAGTTACGAAACTAAATGTCATCGCCGTGAATGCAAATCAGCAGACATCCATGATTTATCAGTTACTAATTACATATTCTATGAGCGAATATACAAAATGATTATTACCCTATGTTTCTGTGATAATTTAATATTATTTAACGTATTTTTCGAGACTTATTATTTTATCATTAAAATATGTTAAAATATTTTTTTTAATGTTGTTCTTTTGTTTCTTTGAGAAACGAAGTCAGATCTTCGTTGCTCCGAGAGTAAATAGTATATATTTAAATGTATGCAGGATTCATATTTTACAATTTCTAATGAACTTTTACAAATAAATAGAGTAACTGCACCACACACGACATTGTATATTTTTATCATAATTATTTGAAACTTATTGACATCAATGACTTTCAATAATAATTCAATAATAATGGCATATAGAATGTAGTTATTATACTTATTGTCTAATGATCTACCCATTTCAAAGATTTGTCGTAGATAAAGCCATCAATTACGAAATATTCTAGATATTGCGTGATAAATATCCATTCTCATTGATACTTATTATTGTGTTATTTTTTGTAGTGTCATTTCTTAATTATGCATATTTTCTCTCAATGTTTGAACGATTGAGCTTTTTCTTGCGCATCTGACTCATATGCGACATCATCGTGTACATTCCGGGAATTGAAAGGAAGAGCAAGTAGAGTCTCATGAAAGTTGGAAAATGGAATGCAAAGTTCCAGCTATTTGGCAATGAAATAGTAAATTTTTCGGTCTCTTCGAAATACGGAATATTTCGTAATACTATGATCCCCTCGCAGAGAAAACCAAAAGGATAGAGGGGCATCCAAATCGTGTATCTGAGCCACGTCAGTGGAGCAATGTCAATGTTTAACAACTGCGTTATGTAATAAGGATAACGAATGACTTCGATCATGCTCCAAACAAGAAACACGTAGAATATCACGGGTTTTGTCTGCATTCGAGGCTCAGCTTCGATCATACAGAAGAGAATAAAATTTCTGCCTCCAACTTGCAGAAACGTGATAAACGAGCTTCCCTTTGTATAACCGAACATGGGATGCATTACTTCCATGAATTGTAATAGTTGAATAAACTTCATTGCGCTTCCTACACTGTTGTATGTCTCATTCGTTGAATCTGAAAAAAAAAATTTTTTTTTTCAAAATACATTTTGTCCAGATAAGATTTATTGATATACGTTATTAATAAACATACCTGGTCCTTCACGAGAGTATCTGATTCCCATTACTGCAAGAACATAGAGAAATCCAACGAATTGGCATAGGTTGTAGAAGATCAAATAAACTTTTTTTAAATCTTCTGGAAGAAAAAAAATTCGTATAAATCATCTGATATGACATCTATTTAACAAAATCTTTGCATTGTTTCAAGTTTAAATTTTATTTTTTTTTAAAAAAGATACATTGTGTAATTAAAAAAATTATCATTGTCAATAACATGTGCAAATGGATTAAATAACTATATTTGTATGAAAAGATACATTTTTATTTATATAAAAAATACCTTTTCTGTAGCCAAATTCCTCTTTGTGAAGTTTGTCATACATGTCTGGATAATCCTGTTGAACATCTCGTTTCTCTTCTTCATCATCCATGTCCTCACTCTTCCATCGGTCGAAATCAATTTTCAGCCAAGCTGGTTTTGTCGGCGATGTTGTGAGTCTTGGCCACCATCCACTAGACTCTTTTCTCAGAAGAAAATCAACCTGGCGATCCATGATTTTATAACTGCTCTCCTGGATAAAACAATTCATTTTGGAAATAGAGAAAAATTTTCCATGATAACCATATTAAAATTAAATTTTATAAAACTTACTTTGATATTGATTTGTGCAAAAAAATTAAGAGTAAATCCATACTGATTGAGTCCCTGTGCGCCTTGTCCACACGCAAAAAATGTTAATTGAGTTGGTTCCAAATTCACATCTGGATCCTGCAGATTAATAATTTTCAATTATCAATTATGGCAAAAAAATAAATTCACTTGTTTACTCCTATCATTTATATTCTTTAAAACATTTTTTCTTACTTTTACGTTTGTCAAATCGACCCTAAGAGTAACATCTCTTTCTGTTTGTGCCCAATAAGCAAAAGGTGACAACAAGTCTGGCATATTATAATAAAATGTTATGTTATAACTATTGTCAAATATGATCAAATCCACAAATTTCGTTTAAATCACTGCGATGTTGGCTTTCGACTTTTTAAATATTAAAAAAAACGCAACATCAATGATAAACTATTTATGAAAAATATTCCCAGCTTTAACCAATAATTTTATTAAAAGATTTAATCGGCTGCATGTATCGTTAATATTAAATCAATTTTCTTTTGATTAACGTGTACATTATATGCCGTCTATCACATCGGAGCAAGAAATCGTTTTATTTTTCAATATGCTCGATATTTATTAAAAGTAGACTGTGATTTTTAATGCATATATGCGTGTATTTTATCCGACAAATGCGCCCCTTGAAGCTTTTTTGAAACCATTATTCTTTGCCCCTTATTATAAGTACTATTCGTACGAACACATGGGCGCAAAAAATTCGTATTTCTCGGCATTTTTATATGTGAAAGTTGTATTTTTTTCAATTGATTAGATTAGAGCATGATCAAAGATCGTGTTTCTCTCGTATATACTAAACAATCTTCGACCGGTCGTTATCATTATGAAACACATGCAATAGTGTATATATGTTTGTGTATGCAATGAATCGTAAGGGCGCGTTCGGTTTGCGTTCGCGAAGCTCACGGTCGTGGCCGTCGAGATCGATCGTTTATCCTTGGCCACCGTTTTTATGGACAGTCGGCAACAAAAACACCTGCAGCGGTAATTACAACGCATGCGCGAGTTAAAGAGGCATTTTTAAAAAAGATATATATACATAACTTCAAAAGTTTTGATAGTTCTCACAGTGGTACAACAAAAGTGAAAATGTCAAATAGCTCCATTGAATTTGGATAATCTGTGGGAAGAATTCCTAAATGCAGAAGAAAAGGAAAAAAAGTTTTAACGCCACGTTATATACGTGAGTATATTTTACATACATTTAATCGATAATCTTTAATTAATTTTCATTTGCATAATAACTATTCAATTTTTTATATTAATATGTACAGGATGTCGAGAAATACTTTTGGTTTATGGTTAATGCGATAAGTATTGACCTACAGAGGAAAATTCCTGGATCTCAAATGATTCCGGCTGATGAACAATGCACGATTGTTTATTTGTGGAAGATATGTCAACGATGGATTCTTATCGGTGAGGAATAATGACTTTAATAGAAAAAATGAATTATTTGATTGGAGCCATGCCCCAATAGAGAATATTAACGAAACGATTGTTTTTCGCACGTGGAAATACACTCGCCCTCCATTTTTCAATACTAATCAACCGCGCGAAACGCGTCCGCGTCGCCATCACGATCGCAACGACCGTGGTCGTTAACTAGAACGCGGCGCGAGCTCCGTGGACGAAAATCGAACGCGCCCGGACCACTCGAGTGTCATTTTTTGCCGGATCGAACGTTTGATTGATGGTTACGTGATCGGTGCATGGACGGATTGTTTTTTTTGTTTTCTGTCAAGCCAAGATTACTATCGACCGTCGCGATGATCGATCGATGAAACACCGCGAATAATTAATCGCGAGGTGAAAAATGATAACTTCGCTTCAAGGTAGACTTTTTCAATATTTCCGTTATTCTCGTTTTCTTTACCGTACATCGTCGAATCATCGTCAAGGAAACGTACGAAAATAATCTGCAAAGTAAGCGCCGAGATTCGTGCGCAAGGTCGCGCGAAAAAGCTTGCGCGTTCTTGAATCGAAAGAAGCGAGAAGAAAATAAAAGAAAATTGGTGTAGGATTCTTCGTTAGGAATATAATAACGTGGCTGGATCGAGGATGCTGCATCGGACGATCCGGGCGTGTCGGCGCTACGAGATCAACACACGATCCAGTCCTGTTGGTAAAGTATTTCATGTTTTTTTTTCTCATTCGTTTCCCCACGCACGCAATACACGCGAGTCGCGTTTTTTTCTCTCTCTCTCTCTCTTTCGTACTATTTCCGTCTCTTTCTCACTCTCGCCCGATCCCGTCGTCGCTCTCTCTCTCTCTTTCTCTCTCTCTCCGTCTCCGCTCGTCGCATGCTCGTATCTGCCCCTTGGTAGTTACAAAGGCGGATTCCCTCTTGTAGAGCAAGCGTACGACAAAACGATGAACCTATCAGCACGACAGCAGTACGGCGAAAGCTTTCCTCCGGCTCGGACTTTCAAGCGCGATTCGGGTTTTTTATTTGTCTGAAAAAAATCATACAAACGGGCGACGAGCGAAGGCGCCAGGTGCTCGGCACCGAGCGTCGACGAGCGATCTGCGCGTCCGATCGATCGTCTCGGAAGGAAGAGGGGAAAAAAAGAAACGGGGGACGACTGGTAAAGATTGTGTACGTGCGCGTACGATTCTAGCTCGCTTCTAGAAATCCCTGGACCGGAGTACGCGGAGCACGTGGGATTCTTCTTCATCCGTGCTTTTTCGCGAGCGCGAATCCCGAATTAGAGGCCGTTTGGCAATGATCGCGGACAGGTGGCGCGAAACATCGCTCGGAACGAGTGACAGGGCTCGCCGAAGTTCCAGCCTAGTATTCGCACAACGCGACGAAATTATCATGACCGCAAATTTATTCGTATCAGAAGAGAGTTTGAGGAAGAGGTCAATTGGACGGTTCATTTCTGTTGCTTTCTCGATCGTCGTTCAATAAAACTCGCGAATAACGCAACAAGATAAAAAAGCGCGCGTCCAGCGCTCTCTGGAGTTCGTCTCGCGAAGCGAGATTCGAGGACGCGCTCGTGGCGCCATCTCTGGACGTAACGAAATCCGCGCAACGCCATCGGCCGGTCCGTTCTCGAAGCTCGCGTTCATCCATCGATAATCTCGATTGTTTTCCCAAAGTGGGATCATTATCCACCGGTTTCGCCTCGTAAAAGTATCGGGGAGCACGCAAACGGTGAGGCCGTTGATCCGCGCTTGATGAAAATGTTGCACGACGAGCCCGGAGACAGAGTCTCGCGTATCCATAGTAAACCTCAAAGAGAGAGTAAATATAATTCTCGTTCTCACTTTCTCTCTCTCTCTCTCTTTCTCTCTGGTACTCGCTTGATTGGATCAAAGCGACACTTGTTGCCAGACGCTCGCTCGTACATGCCCTCAGTATTTTCGCCTTTCTCAGACTCGCTGGTTACGATTTATCGGCACTCCACGGAATGAAACTTCATTTCGATTCGGCAATAATCGTTTGTTTCTTGAAATTGACGGTACGAGACGGAAAAAGCGCGATTCCACACAGAAATGGTTTACCGTAGAGGTTATGCATAGTTCGGCCGTAATGTCGTCGTCATTTCCGGTTAAACTTCCGTTTCGGGACGACCCTAGCTTGCCCTCGCGCTCCGCGACATATTATTCCTTCTCGAGTCCCTCCGACGTTACGTCGCACGTAAATATTTGACAGGAAAGATAATAATCGAAAAAAAAGACTTCGCGAATGAGCGCCATTTTCGTTCGCTCCTCGTCGTCTCGCGACTTTGCTACGATAGCTCGTGCACTCAGATGCAAAATTTTTGAAACATAACGAGTGTTTTGTGCTCGCCAGACGTGAGAGATTGTTTTTCGATGAGACACGTTGCGAAACGCGGTATTTCATTTTTCAATATTTTTTTTTTCATCTTTCTTTTTATGCCGACTCTTCCTCCGGGGACAAAAAATCAACTGTGACAGTTTTCTACCTTGGCAAACTGAAAATAGATCAGGAGCACCCACTATGCTACTGAATAAGTTAAAAATATTCCCAGTGTTTACAGAGCGTCTAAATAAAACCGTGATTTAACCACTGTTACGTTTCGCGTTTCATCCGACATAGAATAATCGAGGAGCGTGTATTCGCGTCGTTAGTCTCGTCGCGAAAAAAAGGAACGAAGTAAAAAAAAAACATATCTGCGTGGAAAACACGCTGAACGTAAAAATTGCAATAATGATTGATAAAAATAATAACACCAAGGAGGAAATGTTGCATGAGGTCGCGTCTTGTCTAGGCACAATTCTGCCTCTCTTCTGTACATTATCAGAAATTTCCTTTTTTTAATGAATATAGCGCTCAAGGCTGCGACATTTGCATTCTGACGCTTTAGTCAGCGAATCCATGAACACAGATAAAAAAAGATCCCGAGCGATAAATCATAATCTTTCTATTATTTGGACTAAAAAAATTCATTTTCACCCTCCAGACTCCAACGAATTGTTTGCAACTACTATCTACTATCACCGAAGAAATAATTTTTTTAAGATCATGACTTGACAAATTATCAATATCGCGATTCAACAGAGATTAGAGTATATTTTTGGTCCCGAAGAGTCAACGATACGATCACTTATTTTATTTTATTTTATTTCTTTGATCACGTGTTGGCACGTGTCGAACAAGCTCGAAGAATTTTTTTCCCAAACTGTTGGCCAAAATTCTTAACTGTATTCTATTTTGTTCTTTTTTATCTATCTTGTGAAAAGTGTGTGCTTCGTGTGTTTTTTTTAGAAAAAATAAAATGGACATGGAGTGCGACGAAGTCGAAGATTTGGCGGAACCGAAAGACAGCGCGCAGAACGAGACTCCGCCGACTTCCGGTAAGTTTTTTTTTTCCTCGAATTATATCAGTACAAGATTTACGCGCATTACTTGACTCAAAATAGTAACGAAATTTTCCTGCTTTTTTTGATCGTGTAACAAATAATGCAAGTTAATCTTGTTTTGACTGTTAAAAATGCGTGCGGCTTTTTTAGATTATTTGATATTTGAAACAATAATGAAAACAATCAATAATTTTTTATATAGAAGGATAAATTTTTATAAATATTTTTTTATGAAATCAAAAAAAAAATTGACACTTCAAAGTTGGAGTTTTCGACAATCACTAGATTCGCGTGTTACTCCTTAATTCGATATCCCAAAGAGATAAGGAGCGAGAAAGGACAACAACAGAAATCATCAAGGACGAAGATTTCTGTGTTCGTTCGCGTTTTAGCGTAATATATTTATTTTCTTGACCGACTATTTTGATTGTTTTTGAATCTCGCGAAATGGAATCGAGAAGCGATGAGCATTGCGAAACGAGACTCGACGGACAAATTTCGATGCACTCTCGTCATTGTGACTTTTTTTTTCTCGCCGCTTTATCTCTCGTCTCGTCGAACGGCTGACGAAAAAAAAAGTGTTAACGCGCTCTATCACACTTGCATTGATATACGATCCTCCGCGCTCTTGGTTGTATGCAAAATGGCAATATTCTTCTCATAATGGGTCCACAGTGTGGAAAAAAACATTCAACGCGAGAACACTTGCGTATCGGCATCGTTTTATTCTATTTTTTCGTATATTTTCGCTTCGTCGGACATTCGCGAAACTCTTGAAAGGCTAGAAAAATGGCGAGCCCACCGCTCGAAAATATTCTTCCACGTATTTTTTCAATCGATTCGTTCGACCGGAGATCACTGGCAAAATACTAATGAGCAGAAAAATCCATAATTGGTACACACTCTATTTGTATCCAGGATGAAAAAAATTCACATACGCGAGAGTCTTGGTGCGAGCGCTAGCCGGCGGCGTGTCCGGGAACTCAGCTGGCGCGCCAAGTTCGAAACGAGTTCACATTTCAAAAGAAATTTTATTTATTTGACCAGCAAAAGTTATTTTGTTATTTTTTCATACTCAAATGTCTATTTTTATTCTATATTAATGTTTCATCAATTTACGCTCTATTAAAAGCTATAGTGATACAAAATTACATTCGTGAATTATTTGACAACACACAGAACAATTCGTCGTTTAGAAATATATAGAAAAATGTCATCCCGTTGCATGGACATGCCTGAGATAATAAAAAAAAACGTTCAACGACGATTTTCAGAAAGCGAAGAAAAGATTTTTCGAGACTTATTCTTGTTCTCGTCCCTTTCGGCCAGAAAGTTGTAAACACACGTTCATTATTTAAACTAGAGGCTCTTATGCGAGTGTAAATAAACGAGACCATTGAAATGTAAAACATTCCATTGTATACGAGAGATGCGAGAATACGCGTACATTTGCCAATCACCTCGGCAGGCCGCAGACGACTCATTATTCGCTATGAATAATCTCTTTCGGTTCGTCATTATCCCAACATGGCGAACGACCCAGAGGTGAACTTTTTCATAAGTTAAACAGGCCCGATATTGACGCTACTAGGTCGGAGCCGGCGACATAATTGATTAACCGTTTCAACGTAAGTAAATCATCTATTTCGTGTTTTTTGGTAAAAAAGAACAAGTGGGCTCTGTTTGTCAGCGCGGGATTACATCAGCAATAATTCGATCGCGCAAATGCTCGCTCAAACGCGTATGCCGTTGGCTCTCCCAATCGTGCGAAAAAGCATTGTTTGCATGCGTCTTGAGGGACGTCAGAAAAACTAAATAAACAAAACTGACGGACGGGCTTTATTTAATTATCGTCGCGAACACGTTTCGCGTGCATGACAAATTAAAAGATTGCTCAACGTGTGTAGAGGAATTCGTTTCGACGCTCCATGGATATCATAAAGTTGTTAGCGAGGCTGTCTCTCACTGAGGTCAAGTGCAGATAACCCGGGTGAGCGGTTGGAACGGCAATCGAGAGGGAATGGGAGAGAGAGAGAGAGAGAAAACGGATAGGAGGACGTTCACCACTCCAATTGTCGTTCCCTTTTATCTTCTGCATTAAAATTGTCCTCGATCTAAGCAATTTTTCAAACTGAATCGCAAAAGTCCCTTCAGTTTGAGGAAAAGTAGTCTTTAGCTTCACGTTTGATCTTCATGTCATTTTTGCACCGATGAAAAAATTAGAGCGATCGATTGTTATCAAGAACGCCCATATCAAAAGTTTCAATTAAAAGAAAAATTTACTTTTCCATTGCACAAAAAAGAACACTTCCCAACTTATTAAAAGATGTTTTTGATTTTCCAAATCTTAGTTATAAAGCCAGTGTTATAAAAATTTAAAATTTATTAAATAATTTTTAATATCTAGAAATATAATTGTTCATTTTACTATCGTCTAATAGCAGTATAAAAAATGTATAAAAAGTATTCAACTTTACTTGAAAGAAATCCTTAAATATTCGGTCATGTCGTAACGTTTGCGAGAGGTTGCAAAAACACGCCATCTATTGGAGAAATTTTAAAAGTGATCGGTTTGGCGTATTGCACAGATAAGTTCGTTTTAATTACAAAATGTTTATTTATCGCTCTTATCGTAATTAATGATTATTCGAATATTGCGTATGACGACGGGGAAAAACACGTGCCGCGGTAAACGCGAAAGGAAACCATCGATAAAAGATTGATTATTTCTGTCTGAACCTGCACCAAAATTTCGTCATACGCGTAAAATCACTTAGCAAGCCTCGTTACACAATATTCACGATTTTCTTTGACGAATAAAAATTTCAGTTTATCACTGATTATTCTTAAAGTACTCGAGTGACTTTTTTTTAGAGAAGCGAATTTCTTCGACGATGTTTCTTGCCAAGGAAATAAGTTCCTCTCGACTTTTCCTTATCTGTTCAAAGAAAAAATATAGATAATGTGCCCGATGTATGCACGCTATGTACATATTGGATAATAATCTGTCAGATAGGCCAATATCGTCTCTTGAAAATGCGATAACAATATTTTTACCTATACTCGTCCAATTTTCAAAATTCCAGCCAAATACGCCTCGCTCGATGATCAACAATAATCTTTTTTTTCTCTTCTTCAAAAAAAAGTTTAGAATTTTGTTTTTAGATTCGGGCTCGCGTTTTTAGACAAATCGCGACGCGATATCGTAAAAGATATTTTTTATTTCCTCGAAAAAGCGAACGGCCGTAAAATTTTGCTCACCGCGCATAAAAATAAAATGGCAATTTGCACGAACGAGAATTTTCTTACTTTTTCTTTCCTCTTTTTAGTGTTATTTCGGTGAAAGCGAGCGCGTCGGTTTTCTCAGGTGCGAATTGAAGCTTCATCGTCTTAAACGATTGTAATAAAATCAGGAATGAATTCGTACACGCACGCATCGGTAAACGACTATTTGGTTTTTTGTCGCACTATTAAAAAAAAAAGAAAATCGCATTGTCGAGCTTTCTGACAAATTTTCTTCGTTATTTTTCTATCGATCGTTTTTTTTTCTTCGGTCGAATCGATTCCAAAAGTGCAAGAACCTGTTCAAGGAACTTTTTTTCTCCCTTGATCCCGTATAATTTTCGTATCTCGCGATTGGCCTATTCACTTTCTAATCTCGTAAATGTGACGCGTGTCGTTTGAGCGGCTAATTAAAAAATTAAAAAAATCGAGGCAGGATCTCGTCATCTTTCGAAACTGACATACGTGACAGAAGCGATTAAACAAATGTTTGTTATTCGGATGCCAATTTTCGAGCCTTATTCCAGCCTCGAAATTATCCTTTTACGAGTGAATTACTTTTTTCACGAATCGATCATTGCTTTACGACTCTTGTCAAATGTTCATATTTCAGGGTAAACACAGTATTAATCGCTCGACAAAATGATCGTACAAACACAGTATTCCGTATACACAATTTTTTGCACGAGATGTCTTTTTTAAGAACAGGATAAAATTTTTCGAAGCAATGACGTCAGCAGATCGACGCAAGATCGTTACCTACCACGCACAAATAACCCGTCGCAGCTTCAAACATTTTTTTCGACCACGTTTTCGTGTTTGGCCAACTTAAACTTGACCCAAAACTTTATATTGAAATTCCCCAAGGAATGGAATTTTCGGAGAAAAAAAGGAGGAAAAAACATTTTAAAAAAATATTCAAGGTCTTTTTCTTTTCCTCGTTGAAATCATTTCAAGTGTTTGGTCAGCGTATGGCCCTGAATGGGCCATTGCTCGGAATTGGGATATTTTCCTCAATGTGAATCTTCTCGTATCTGAAAGGAAAAACATCCTGCTCGCAGGCGATTCGATCTTGTCCGTCCGTTATGATAAATTATGTTCTGAGCTATCGTGTTAAGGCATCAAAAAAAATTAGTCATTGAGTAATGAGAATGACGCGGAATAAGCGAGAAAAAGTACAGATTGAGGGTTATTCGAGTTTTTGTGACACATTCGTTCGTGCTTTGACGAACATTTTTATGCTGTTTTGTGCCAACATTGACAGTCGAGATATTAAAAAAACTCTGTAATGCCATGCAATCATCTTGAATATTCTATTTTAATCATTGTCAATAATAATAATGAAAGCAAAAAAAAATGAAATGTAGACGAAAATACAATTTAAAAAATTCTTCTTCGGAATTTTTCTAAACGAATGGAAAATTTTTTTTCAAATCGGGCATCGAGATCGCGCTATCACTTTGTCAGTGGAGTCTATATCAACGGAGCATCTCGATTCCCGGTAATTAAATTTATCGTACTATTAAAGAAATATATCAACGCTCGATCTCAAAAGAAGCACGTACGTGTGAATCACGTGCTCTATTTTAAAAATTCTTCAAAATCCAGTGATTTTTGGCAGATCGAAGAAACGTCATTCCCATTAAGGATGTATGAGCGATATTTTAAAAAAATATGAGAATTTGATACATTTTTGACATTTTGTTCTTAAGTATATAAAAAATATCGTGCCAAATTGGACATTTTTTGAAATTAATTATTTAAATGATAAAAAATGTTTAAATTATTGTTAAAATATGCTCAAGTTACTAATTGATAGTGAAACTAAGACTCAAAAAATGGAAAACTTTTTAGCAAAAGCCAGAGATTTTACAAATTTAACGTCAAGAATTTACTTTTTGCTGAGATTGCCTGTCCCACAATCCTTAAAAATTATCTACGGAAAAAATCATGGACCTTCCGAAGGCCTTGGAAAGGTTCGGGTTTCGGCGGGGGCAATATATCAACGCGGTCCCAAGAGATAGAGCGTAATGAGCCCGTGCGAAAGTGAATCAGAGTTTTCCTTTTCCCGAAGTCTCGTAATATTTCAGGCGGAGCGTGTTTGCGGGATGATTTGTCGAGATCTATCCAAGGCTCCTTCAAGATCACGGAGAACAACGATGATCCTTAATCCCCACCGGATTCGCTACCGAGTTACGCGACTTTCTCCCTCCATGCACTTTTTCCCCACTCCCAGCGGGCATTTCGTGTTTACCATGGCAGAAAGCATCGCTTGCTGCGCTCCGATCTCGTCGAAGCATTCCCAAACTCGCTGAGATTAGATTATCGAGTTTTAGTCTCCGTCTCTTTCTCTCTTTTTCCCCCGGATTTCTAGTCTCCCCACTCCGATGATCGCTTTTTCCCTCAATTCAAAAGAGAAACTCCTTAAATCTCGCGGCTTAGTGTCCTCCGGCTCGTACAATCGTTACGCCACGGGCGACTCGACGAAGGATTCGCGATCCCGCCGGAAACCCTCCGCAGTTGCCACCGGCTCGGCAGACGCCCTTCACGCGCGTCGGTAAAGAAGATCCCTCCGCTCTTTGTTTTTCGTCGCTCAATACGAATCGATAAACGTCCACAAGCCCACAGTGAAGCGAAAGGTAGTGAGTGCCGAAAAATTGTGCTTTTTTTTAAATAAAATATAAGACACATCGTCGGGCTTGCTCGCGATCGCGCTCGCTATTCCGTTGGCAACGTGATCGAGTCGCGATGCGTTTCGACGATCAACTTTTCACGATGCTCGGTAAGTAAATCCCTTCAGAAAAATTAATCGGAAATCGTTTTTTTTTCTCTCGTCATTTTCTTATTCTTCTCATTCGTGTCATTATCGAGAGAAGAAATTAATTTTGGTTCGTGCCAATATTTCGATAAATTGGATACAAGAAATCAATTATTAAATATTCCGTGTCAGCGTGGCTGGCACGTGACATGGAGCTTCGAGGCTCATGAATTACAAATCGGCACCAGTCGAGTGTACATAAAGGCAAGGCTACTTCAAATATTATTTAAAAATATAAAAGCCTGTTGTTGAATTTCAAATGAGCGATCTTGTGGAAATGGAAGGAAAGAAAGGTAGGAGCGGAGTAATGAAAAAAAAGAAGAGAGAGAGACAAAAAATCGAGGATCTTGAAGTCGCCGAGAGAGTCAACGGTTTCATCGTAACCTTGCCGAATGCACGCGCGATCCTCGTAAAATTCAATGGAACGCTGATAAAAAAAAATCACGAAAAATTTTTCAACCGCTTACGCAACGCGGACAAAATTTTCCTTGGATCGTTCTTGGAAAACGAACATCCTGACGAGATCTCGCCCGATTTTTTCCTCTACCGAAAATCTTCGCGTTTTTTTCTATTCGCTATTACATAAGTCATCTAAAAATAATAATTCGCATAATTGAGCCGTGTTTGCACACGCTCCAGTATCGTTTGGATTTCGCTTTCGAGACTCTGTCGAGGATTTACAAAAAAAGAGAGAGAGAGCGAGATGAAAAAAAGTTGATGATCTCGCAAAATTACAAGACATCAACGTCAAAATGCCAAATGCTCATGTGATTCATCACACGAGCTCAACGAGGCTTTACGACTAGAATATTTGTATTGCATAAGTAGATATGTGTCGTAAGAATCGCGAAGAATACGAAAACCGAGCGAAAAAAAATGAAGAGAAGAAACAAAGAAACCTATTTTTGAACAGAACATTATTGTAGTTTCGAAATTGAATTGTTATCAGGATTAACAACTTTTTCGTTATCTTTTTTTTTTCACTGCTGGAATTGAAAAAATGTCAACTCGTCGAAATCTTTCCACTCGATCCATTAATCGGAATTACAAAATGTTTCTCTCCCTGGATCTTCGTCGTGACGGAGAGCGAATAATAATCGAGAGAGAAAACGCATGCAACGATTTAACGAATCTTTCACAAACACGGCAATTTCACGCTCGCACATATCCGATTTGCTCCCGCTTGCGACCTCCGCCGTTGTTGCAATAAAAACAAACGAGCTGATTATCACTCGTCAATTTCGCTTTTTTTTCATCAATCGCCGCTTTTTTCCTCTCCTTTTTTTCATGATTGCTCCGAGCCGATGGAAAATAATATTGGCATCTCACGTTTCCGCATATTTTCCATATTAATTCGCCGATGCTATTTTAACGACGCGACTCGAATAATAATTAGATATCGTCTGTTACAAATTGAACGCTGCAAAATATTCCGTCAACGATCAAAATTAATAACGCTCTTGTTAATCATCGCCTATAGGGTTGCCGGCAAATTATTCGTTAGCTCAAAAATTACTATTTTTACGTACAATTTTTATTACAATTTTCAGTCAAAGTAGTTCGAGCATTTTTGTACAATTAACTAAATGATTTCATTGAAAATATTCACAGATTTCGTTATTCATATTAAAAAATTACATTATTGATTTTAAATAATCACTCCTAATGCGTCAAATTCGAAGGAATAAACGATTAGTTTCTAAAATATTGAGAAAAAAAAATGAAAAATTAGATGATCAAAGAATCGAGAGTTCGTATTAAAAAAATGATACTGTCAATTTCGATGAAATTTTGAAAATATGTAGATTAAGGATAAATCTACAAAAAATAAAATCTTTGATTATAGTACAGGATTTTCCTCAATGATTGAAGTAAATATATTATATTTCATTGTTTTCAATTGTTATATGATCCTGAATGTAAAGATCCGAGCTTGTTTCTTTCTATATACTAAATATCCCTACTATTTATTGCCAGTACACCTGTGGATCGGTTCAGTGACACGTCGGTTGATAGGAAGCCCAGAATGCAATAAGAGTGGCGGCTGAAAAAAGAGAACAAAAAGCTCGCCGGAGATCTTTTCTGAACGGTTGACAATGCTTTATTTTTTATATAGGCGCACGATATATGACGTGAATCACATCGGTGCGTGCCCGTCATCGTTATCCGTCAGCGGGAACAAGAGAAATCTCTCGTCGGCGTTTATCGCAAAACTGAGTCACTCTCGCGCTCGGCCGCTGTTCTCTTTCTCTCGTCGCGGGTGCAGCGGCGAATGCCTCTTTTCGCTGACACGGGACATATTTATTTCTCGCCTTCTGGATCGGCGCTTTGTTGCAAAACGCTCCGTGATCCGTGTTCCACGAACCCCCAAAGCTGGCTCGCGCCAAAGGCGGACTTAATTGGCGCTCGCCTCGAGCCCGTTTCCGCCGAGATCGGAAAAATCGACTAATGAGCTTCCGTTTGTCTCGCGAGCGATTTTAACGAGTTATTTCGCCGGGACACTCCGGCTAAGGCGAGAAGCAATTTGGTCCTCGCGATTCCATTATCACGCGAACGCAAGCGATTTGCCCAATCCCAAACGCATATAAGTCGGCTCACCAAGTTTCCCAATTGTCGAATGTCAATAATCGCCATTTTCAAAGATTTTTTTTCCCCTTTTTTTTTAAACTACCGAATAAATAAGGCTCGTCCTTGCCACGCGTCCGTTCCGGCATCGCGGATTCGCGTCGTTGCAAATCGCTGTTTGCCTTTCGCAAAAAAAACTCGGGACACCTTTCTCTCCGAAGAATCCTCTCCCATTTTGCGAGCAATTCTCGAAAGATCGTCCTTCCTCTCGTGAAATATGCGCGAAATGTCGAAAACGAGTGTTTTCGTTTATTCGCGAGAGGTCGAGGGAAAAAAAACAACTGGTTTTCATGCCGAGTACTCGCTGACCTTGAATCTGACGAAATATTACCGAATCGAGCAAAAAAAGGAACAATTTTCATAAGCCGCGCATTTAAAATTTCGCATAAACAATTTAGATCCGAATCATTTTTTAAAATGCGTGTGCTTCAATCGGGAACGTCAAATTAATTGAAAAATGTATGTTTATTGAAGAAAAGTGTTCAATAAATGTTTAATGAAAGAAACATTGAAATTTTTTATCAAACAATTATTAATTCATTTTGTAAACATTTTTTATATAGTTACAATTAAAAAAACAACTGTTCGAACAGTTCGCTGAAAGTATTCGTTTAATTACAGCTGGTAGAGAAAAAAGTGAAAAATATTCGTGACTCAAAAATATGAAGAGTAAATTTCTATCATAAAAAACTAATTTTTTTTTGTCAAGGACATCAGTATCTTCAATTTCTCTTTAATGATCGAACTATTTTAAGACGGTACCGTGATGGGCGTGTTCAGGTGTTGAAGCACGTAACGTAAGATAAAATTATCAATGGAACTCGATTTTTCAATTTCAAGGAGACTCTTGCTCAGAATTTTAATTGTCTAACTTTATAATGAACTTATCCCACTGACGTCATCCAAAAACTATTAAATTTTATAGTCTAAACTAAATAACAAAAGTATTGAAAATATAATTTTCGAGAGCTTTACTCTCGTCGTAGACGATTCTTACATAAATTATCTTTCCTCAATATTAAATAAATAAACAATTACTCACGAATCTGACACATAATAAATGATTACAAAATCAATAATATGTAATATTTTTTAATACATTAAAAAAACGTAATCTACGTACATTTTCAATCAAATCTCAAACTTGACTTCAAACAACCAATCAAACTGTCTTAATCTTTATATATACACACGTGGTATAGATTTCGCCGAGAAATATTGCACAGTCATATGTATCATCGTGCTACACCTTAAAAAATGAAATAAATAAAAAAATGATGAGCATTAGTGGTAATTTAGGCAGGTTCTGGTTCGAAGCTTGGCTGATATCTCCGATCGGACACGAATCTATTAGCAGCGGGAACGGAAAGTATGTACGCGAGGATAACCCCACTCTGCGAATAATGTTATCGGTGGCGTGCCGCTCGTTGTGGAACGACGATGATCGCGTTTTGTCGCGTCTCTTTACCGCGAGCGGGGATCGTCGTCGGCGGCGCAAAACGTGCGTACGTTTACAGCTGATAGCCAGTCGTGACTGGGCTCTCGAATGAGTCTGTCTAAATCGTCAAAGCGATGCGCCGGAGCTTACCGGGTCAACAATCCAATAAATCGTTCCCCGTTTGGACGCGCGTTAACGAACTGTCGCAAAAACCGGAATAGAAGATAAACGACGGTGATCGAATCGCGTTCTCGGCTCAGCTGATGAATTTTCAGCTTGCGGCGATGACGACGCGTCGTCACGAAACCAGCCGGAAATCACGAGAGACGGGAGACGAGCTGCGAAATTGCTACCTAAATTTGTGCGCCGATTTTTCACTTCCGATCGCACGGCAATGAATCGCGAAGAGACTCGACGAACGACGACGATGGCCCGGACACCAGAAGCGACCAAAACTTATCTGGATTACCCGAAAACTGGCCCTAGAATTTTTGCCCGATAAGTTTGGAAATCTGGATTATTTTCGGTTCCATGGATATTGAGAGTAATCGGTATATCTTGAGCAATACGGAGTCTTTTTTTCACTTGGAAACAACGGGAATTGCCTGGATTCTTTATCGATAAAAGATTCGACGATACCGCTGAAGTGGCGCGCGAGGAACGACGATATGATAAATTAGACCAGGTTGATCGATCAACCGCGATTTTTTTTCGTCGCCGCGATTGTGACTCGACCAGAATAGTGCTCCCTGCGTTATCGACCGCGCAATCGGACTGCATCGCGAGGGACGGTTTGACGTTGGCGTCGAGCACGTGGGCGGGACAGTCCCCTCGGATGTATTTTCCAGCGACGAGCCCCGAAGTGTCTCGACGGGAAAACTTGTCGTCGGCTCGGAAAAGCGGAGTCGATTCGAACGATGGGTCTCGCAGGTACGCAAAATTTATCACCGATTCACCTGAAAAATAATCTTCGTCGTGAGACAGATCGAAAAATAATCTCGAGATCGTTGGTGGATAAGCGCGTGTATTTGTATATTTCCCGCGAGAGGGGAACAAAATAGCTCCGAGCACTTTCGTTTGTTGAGAAAAATAATTGTTATCCGACGCAGCGATAAGGCGATAACGCGCCGAGCGCTTGATTAACAGCTCCCCGGAGACCGATCGCTCGGTTTATGTTTTTCACTCGTTTTTCACCATTTTTTATCGATTCTCCATCCCGCGAGGCATTTTTTTTTCTCTCCACGTGTATACTCGTGTGTCGTCGATAGATCGGGCACGAGATCGAACACGTCGTCACCCATTAATGGCTCTTCGTGTGTTCGCTCAATTGGAAAACAATTGAAAAGCCAATTAGACAAAAAAAAATCAAGTACGTTTCAATCTCTGGATTCGTATTTTAAAAATAAAATGGAAAAATGACGAAGAGCTTTAGAAAACACTATGATAATTCAGTATTTTTACAACCAGTTTGCTGAATAAAACTATATTTCTTATTCCTCGCGCGATCGGGAAAAAAAAGTATCTCGGTGGAATCGAAGATGAACGATTGAGTCACGCGTATCAGGAATATCATGAATCTTTCATATACTTTTCCGCAGAAACGTATACAATGTTAGTAATTTTATTGTCCTCGTCCTGAGAAACGATCACGTTTTTACATTAAACGGGAATTTAAGATGAGTCGAAGAAAAAAAAATTGAAGCAGCATTCGGTTATCTCGTCGTATTTTTCTCTTCCGATACACGCGATGCTATTGTTTGTAGTCAAATACTTGCTCGACACTATTTACTCGGTTTCTATTTAATTTCACGACGGAAACTACGACGCAATATTATTTCGAGGTTGAAGAATTATCGATTGCGATATAGGAATAACTTTAAAAAATTTGTTTTTCTATATGATAAAACTCAGACATTTTGAAATCTTTGAAACTGAATTTCGAGTCGCCATTTTTTCGAGGAATATGACCAAAATGGCTGACGAGCAAAAATTGTCCCCAGCTCGATACAATTTTCACCTCTCGCTGTTTTTTTTTTATCGCGTCGAACTATTTGGCTATGCGTTAATGGCGTGCCAATGGGGATAGTAAATATGGACAGTGGTTGTTTTAGTACAACTATAAACCAGGCGCGAGGGTCCGAGCCAATGAGAAAACAGGATGGCGATTTTAGTATCTCCGTCTCGCTCTTTTTCAGCGACACGAAGACGAAGAAGCGAAAAAACGACGAGTCGCCTCTCGTATAAATAATACATCGCCGGCGTAGAGTTAATACGTAACTTGACGAATGGTGTTTGGGCCCCGCGTATGCTCGTCGCCGAACAGGATGCGAGCCTGTGTGCGGCTCATTTACAAGCGAACAACTATCCCCGGGAGAGTGGGGATCCTCTTTCAACCCGTGACTCAGCGGTTTCTCACGGAGAGAGAAAAAAAATTATATGATTGCTTCGAATCGAGCCTTGCCTCTCCGGCGAACGCATAAATTGATCCACGCGCAGAAACAACGGAATTGGCCGGAATCGCGTTATGCCGATTTTTGTCATATTTACTCCAAAAAAATACATCGGTGCTCGAAGCAGAAAAAGAGAAATATTTTTTTCTTGCTTTTCAATGTGAGAAAAACATTTTTTAACGAAAATATTCTCGAAAAATTCTACTAATTGCTTTTACTGATCACTTTAGAGGCAAATGTACACTTTTTAGGCATTTGTCATCATAATTTGGTCTTCAATATCAGATTTACTCTTATCAAATGTATAATGTGTTCGAGGCTACTTTTTTCGAAAATTATGATGGGTAGTACCTAATGATATCCCATTATAGTCTTCATGATTATCATCAGTGTAAGATAAATCTAATATTTTTTCCAAAAAGTAATAAAAGTAAATCAAATAAAAAATAGCCAAATAAAAAATGAAAATCAAATTGCTAGGAATAAAAGTAAAAATAAAATCTCTACAAAAGATTTATAAGTAAACTAAATAAAAAATTAAATTCAAATTGCTATATATAAATAAAAATAAAATTTCTACAGAAGAGTGCACATGGGAATGGGATAAAAATCTTATGCCAATATGTAAATTGTTAAAATAGTTAAATTCGTAATCTACCGGTGAGACCCTAAATGATATTTGCAGGACGAATGACGTAACGCAAACTGAAGATTGTGAAAATGATCGTGTGTCTCTCGACGGAAAAGTCGACGGTATTTTTTCCTTTTTTTTTCCTCTCTCGAGCTCGACGTTTCACGTGAAGTGTCGTGTGATTGTAAGGCAGAGACAGCCACTTCCATGTTCGATGCAATTAAAACGATCGAGTGAAAAAACGTGAGCTACGAGTGTCTCGACTCTTGACCTCTACCTCTGGCATAATCATTCTCGCTTCATCTCGAAATACTTTGTTTCGTCACAAGATCATCCACGAGGCTCGTCCGATTTTATCGCAGAAAAAGCGAAGGTAGGACGCTCGGGCGCATCGTTCTCATTTCCATTCTGCAAAAAAAGCTCGGAGCGAAAGAAAAAAAAAGAGCGAATCAAGCATTTTTCCGTGGTCAGAAAAAGCAAAAGCGACGTGTCGAGCGATAAATCAAAAAAGTTTTTAATCAATTCCCGATGAATTATTCGACGGGCTCGTTGCATGGAAAACAAAAATAAAATAAATATGTTTCGAAAGATCGGAGTCACGAAAAAAATGCCGCTTTCTCTCATTCGACTCCTCATTTATACGCTCATGGAGATGTGATTATCCTTGATTAATAAAAAATTAAAAAAAAATGAGAGAAAAAAAAGAAAATTACAAAAAACGACGTGTGGAAGACTTGTCCTGCAGAGCCTCGCAGAGAGCATTTCCTTGACTATAACTTGATTACATATTCAACACTGGAAACGTACAGGGCACATAAAACCTGATTGATGCCATGTAAGCCTGTCGTGAGTGTATTTTGAGTCGTTATTATCACATAGTTACTTTTTCATTTCACATCCAGATCGGTATGATTATTAAATCGATCGATTATTGATCACAGAAAAAAAAACTAGAAGTAAATAGGGCGTGGAAAAGTTTCAAAAACTCGTTTTTGTGTGTTTTTTTTTCTTATTCGTGTGCATGCGTTGAAAATCATTTTCGATTTTTCCATTGAAAGTTCCCATTAGGAGCGAATTCATGTAAAAGTAGACCATTCAGAAAGTTTTGACGAATCCAAGGCGCGTTCCACGCGCCGAGAGTTTTATTATCTAGTCCGAGGCGCCGTTACGGTCAAGCCCCGAGGCCTCGCGAGCTTCTCGGCTTCGGAATACAGAGGCAGGCGAATACTTGTTACCCTATTTATAGATCCTCGCTTTACCTGCTATTGGAAATTCAATAACGTAACTCGTCCCCTCTAATTATCGCCATAATAGAATTTTCGTTCAGCGTTGCAATTTCTATCCATGCTCTCATTTATATTTTTGGTAATTGTTTGATTGCTTTCCTAATTTCATTTTATTATTCTTTCAATTTCAACTAATAGCTTAAAACTATAGTCGATGCTAGTTTATTCAAAAACAACCTAATATATATTTAATATGGGATATACTTTTTAGATAATCGCCTTCATCGATCTCAAAAATATTTGACTTTGAGAAAAATGTATTTTAAATTGTGATTAAAATTACATTAAGATAATTCCAGCTGTTTAGAACTTTCACTGAGTCATCTATATACTTTCAGCAACGTAATGTTTTCCATTATGAAAATAATAATCTCAACAATTTGAGCAAGCTATTTCAAATTTGTGTAACTAATTGTCAGACTCGTTTATTAGTCACGTGAAAAATATATGACGGTGATTTTATCAATCTTTTTTTTTAATATAAGAATTTCTTAGAACGACCTGTGTGTTTGAAAATTTGAACTATATAAATCCTTAAGTAGATTATTATTTTTCAAATTAGTCACGCGAATGTTTCTTCTTATACATTTCGAAAATATGAAAAATGTCACCGTACTTATTAGTATATAATATTCTACGTTTTTAATTTTTTTCTATATCGATGTAGTAGATTAATTTTTGTATTCTTAATTTCTAATTATTGTTTATTTAATAACGAGAATACCGAAATCTATTCACTGTATGGTTCTTTTTTTTCCTCTGTAAGACAATTTTTTTTCCAAGGCACTTATGAATCAAGGAAATAAGATTTCACGTAACGAAAGTATCGGAAACGGACGATCAGGCTTATGTCATTGTGACAGGCGTTTTCTCCGATCCAGAAATCTCCCGCATTTGCGTGCGACGCGAAACGAGGAAACGGAATAGGAGAAGAAAATATTTCTACCTCGAACGTGGAAGAGGTTAATTAGAATTGAAACCCAAGATACGCTCTTTCCGAATTATAAATCTTTTTTTATTCTTTTTCCATTTCCTGGAGTCCGCTGGAGGGGAAAGAGCGAATTTATCGTGGAATGATGCATCAAGAATATTAAGACGAAGATGCGAGACGACGCTTCATACGTGATGCAAATGTTCTATGCTAAATTTTCTATTCCCGACGATATTGCGTTTTTTTCCTCAGATTTTCGAGGCTACCGAGGTCGTAATTTTCTTCTGATGAGCGATGACGCACAAAAAAAACGATCTTAAAAAGTGACTGGTCGAAAATTCGTCAAAACTCTTAAAAATCAAGTTAAAATTGCGTTAAAGCAATTCAAAAAAATAATCTCGTAAAGAAAAATAGACTCCTGTGTTTTTTTATTCCAGGTCAGGATTGGGCGAAAACGACGTAATTTTTTGAACGTGCGATCGTGTCGAGTACGATATTCTCGGGCCGGATTTAAAAAACGCGATAGCGAGTGTGACAGGAGAAAAAAACGGAGAAACGGTTCGAGCGTTAGACTTTGACTTACATTGCGGTAGGTTCGGCACCACAGAATTTACGTACGAAGCAAAAGTGATACCCTGGATGCGATCGCTGAACGGAGACGTTTCACGTTCGTCGTGGTACCGTTTAAAGTCCAAACACGATTCATCAATCGGCGATCCAACCGATCGCCAGACGCCGGAACTTTCCTACGTAATTCGCGAGATCGATACAGTCATACAAATAAACTTTCTTCCTGGATCGAGGACAAGGTCGCGTGTGTTTATTCTCAAATTTATTATTTTTTTATCTTCGAGTAATTTCATTCAATACATTAAGGAGGTATTTTAACGTATCATATAGTATCGCGCATTCGTCTTACGTGTAAAGTTGAGGCAAAAATCATCAAGTGAAATTATTTCCAAGTTAATCTGACGAAAATTAATATTTTTTACCGTGCAGATGTTGAGTTATTCATTGTTTAAGATCGCAATTTTTAACACGGGGTCTTATGAGAAGTCACAAAAAAATTCGTTTTTCAAAGATAAATATCTCAGCGAAAAAAGTTGGAAAATAATTTTCACGTGAGAAATGATAATACCTTTTTAAAAACTTTTTGATATAGAATTTTAAATAGATAAATGGATAGATATATATCGTGATTTAAAACCTATTTTTCTACGTGGAATTTCACTTAGAAGCGAATTACCGTATCAACATTTTTCGAGTTCGTTTATCAAGGAAATTTTCTTTATTTATTTATTTTTTAAATATTTGTATTGGAAGATCATAATTGATGTTTGTGTTCCTCTATCGAAACGATCAGAATATCACTAAGTATTTGTTATGATAAATGAAAATTGTTATCTAAAACTCATTTTATCATATTTAATTTTACTTGTAGATTAATTTTCGTATCAAAACATTTGTATAAAAATTTTGAACGCAAGGTTACTCATTGCATTGACGTAAACAACGTTTATCGAAGTCCTTTAGGCTCGATTCCTGACAACTGTATTTTTTCCAAGTCTTTATTCGTGTTTTAGTAACATTTCAATCACGATTTCATTTTTGACGAGTCAGAAATGAAGAAATAAAATGTTACGAGTGTGGTAATTTCGTTCCTCGGTCTACGTGATATTTCCGAGACGCAACAATCTCGAAAAGAAATTGCGATGACCGATTACCGGCGTATCTTTCTTCTTTCTTAAAAGCTTATTTGGCAAGTGGCACATTTACGAATCGTGAAACAAAAAGAGGTAAAACATTGACGAAACAATGCCAAAAAAAAAATTATTTTTCCCCATTTTTTGATATTCAAAGAATTAATTGATTTTGTCCCAAAAAAAAAGATTCGAAATTAAATTTCTTTCTGGTTTTTGACACTCTAGGAAATTTCTAAAATTTTTAGTCCTCTTAATATTTACGCTACATACGAACACGGATATATATGTAACACGTCTCGCATTAGTGTTCGTTTCGCGATAAGGGTTATCTCGACCTCCCGACATTTGTCGTGGAAGCGATACGAAAAAAAAAGAGGAGCAAGGAATTTTTCACGCTCGTGGAAGAAGAGAAGAATACAGAAGGATGACCCATCGAGGATATCTTGAAAAATATCGGTATTTATACGTCTCGCTGAGATAAGAAAATTGAGCGACAACGAACCCCGAGTTACGATTCGAGAAAACGAGATACTCGGTAGATACGTTAAAAAGTCTCTGTTCGAATAAATAGACAATAAATGTACGATTAATTTTTACGAGTCCATTTAATAAGAGAAAGAGAGACATATTTTTTAGACCATTGCGAAACACAAGCTATATACTGTTGCTTTGTAATAAATAAGATAAATTCGAATAAATAAATCACAGCCTGGAGGAATTTTCACTGGAAACATTGACAGATTAATAATATCAAGGTGGGATTGCATTATTAAGCTCGTTCTACATCTCAACGAGGCTCATTTCGTAATTCTTCGCGCGTCCAGCATAAATCATTGATGAGAAATACATTCGAGAGCGTTTATCCTCGGAATTATTTATTCTGTCATATAATTCTGATTTTTTGCCCTTTCGAGACGTTTGAAAAATAACTGTTGAACGATATATTGATCGATTGCTGAATCGTGGAAAATTATTATTATTTTCTGTCTCGGTTATTGATAGATCGATCGATTTTATCTTTTCAGATGCGGACTTGAGCATGGGCGCCGGAAACGCCGGCAGTTCGGTCCTCGGGATTCCCGGTTCCGGGGTCGCCGGGGTTTTGTCACAACACTGCGCGATCTGCGGCGACCGGGCGACGGGGAAACATTACGGAGCTGCCTCGTGCGACGGCTGCAAAGGATTTTTCCGACGCTCCGTTCGGAAGAATCATTTGTACTCGTGCAGGTGAGCGATTTTTATCAAATTACGAATGCAATTACATTTTTTTAGCTCCAAATTATTTTTTAGCTCCAAATTAAATTTGTCATTCTCTGCTTGTCAAATTTTAATCATCTCACACAAGGAATACCTTAAATTTTCAATTGAATTGAAACAAATAGTTTTTATTCAAAATAAAACTAAAATTTTATCTCAACCAGTGAGAAAATACTTAAAAATCTATATTATTTGATCAAATACGACGAAAAAAATAATTTTTTTTAAACATAGTAAGATTTAACTGTAACAAGAAATTGTATTAATCAAGACATAAAGAAATTGACAGAATTTTTCGAATATTATTAAAATAATAATTAGCTCGTAATATTCAACGAAATGATACAGTTTTTGAGCAATTTTTTCCATCAGTGTGTATAGTATTTAAAAAACAGAAGCGATTTCGAAATTCGCTCCTGTTTCTCTGCTGGAAATAAGAGCGAATATTCCGATGATGAAAAGAAAGACCGTAAAAAAAGTCGAGATATAATGATTGTGCAGGATTGCGGTTAATTAATGCGTCCGCGGCCGATTATTTGCATTATAAATGAGTTATCCTTGTCGTAATAATAATAGAAGATCGGGATACATAAACGTCGCTATATAGATATTCCCTTTTTTCCTTCGCATTCGCGATTGAAAAAAAACTGTGTAATTCAAACTTGGCGTTATTATGGAATTCCTTCGGCAGATTCAGCAGAAATTGCGTCGTCGACAAGGACAAGCGAAACCAATGCAGATACTGCAGGCTTCGCAAGTGCTTCAAAGCTGGCATGAAGAAGGAAGGTCAGTATTTTCGATAACGATTGACCGATTATTTTTTTTATTTTTTCGTTCTTCGCTCCATACTCTTTTTTCGGTGGTAAAGCTTTCGGGACTGAAAGTGACATTATTTTTTCACTATTTTCCAGCCGTCCAGAACGAACGCGATAGAATAAGCTGCAGGAGGCCCAGCTACGAGGAACAGACGAGCAACGGAGGCGGACTCTCCGTTGTCTCGTTGCTCCAGGCTGAAATGCTCAGCAGACAAGTCGGAGCTGCGTTAGAGGTTGGTTTACACAGTATCTGAATTTTTTAAATTTAATTTATGATGGAATTTGCATAAAATTACTTCAAACTATAATTTCTAATAATATAAGTTATGAAAAATTCAAAAAAATGATTAAAAAATCAGTTTTTTGATTTGATACGAATATGAATATGCATTAAGGTAGTAGTGCAATAAAGATCTGTGCAAAATTTTAACAAGTTTCACTAGCCAAAAGTCAAGACATCAAGAGTTGAAGATTGCAATATTTAGCACGTGCTCTTATGGGAGAGTGCAGAAAATAGTGATTTTCGACAATAAATATCTCGAGATCTAAGTACTGAAATCTCTTGAAATTTACTATACAATTGCACATTGTATCAAATAAGGTATCTGCAAATTTTTAACAAAATCCTAAGAAAACGATTTTATGATAGAGCTACCTTAATATAAATTCTTGGATTATTTACAGAGTTATTTGTCAATTTCATAAACGTCTGTTTAAAGCTTGATAAAATTGGACAATTTTTGGTTTAGGTGCAACCAGCGGGAAGTCCGGGCAGCGAGACCGATCTGAGCAACAAGCAGATCGCGAACATAAACGACGTGTGCGACAGCATGAAGCAGCAGCTGCTGATACTCGTCGAGTGGGCCAAATACATACCAGCGTTCAGCGAGCTAACGCTGGACGACCAGGTCGCGCTTTTGCGCGCTCACGCCGGCGAACACCTTCTCCTGGGTGTCGCGAGACGAAGCATGCATCTCACTGACGTTCTTCTCCTCGGTAACAATTGCGTCATCACCAAAAACTGCCCTGGTACGTAAAGCTCGTTATGAAATACGGTTTTTGGCGGACTTCGAGTCTTATCATGGTTTGTGACTAAAAGAGACAGAGTCAATCAAAATTGGCCATTAAATATCCAACTTCGAGGTGGTTCGAAAGAAACGACGGAAAAATAGTGTCACGTCCAATCCCTTGTTTTTCGTGAGCAACAGTTTATTAAAAATTCTTATTCAGAACTTTGTAAAATATAGAATATGCTTGCAAACGTTTTAAACATTCTACTTTACATTTCTTGCAATAATTTCAATTCTGCCTTTTAACATTTATTTATGTTATTTATATATTATTTATATTCTTTTATTTATACGATATTTTAGTAGGCAATTTTCTGCAAATCTATCATCAATATTTAGTGAGAAAAACAAGTAAAAATTATTTTTCAGCAGTATATTTCCTATACACTTTTTAAAATATTAAAAAAAAAATTAAAAGATAATTGTGAACTTGACTTCCGTATTTCTTCCGAACCACCTTTAATCCCCGAATGCAAACTCTTTTTTTTTTAAATTAATGTTGGAATTTCGATTGAAGAATAGTGAAATAGTTTTTAGAAAAAGAAATGAAGAATAAAGTAAAATAAAATGACAATGCATTTGAGGATTAAAGTCGAGTTGCATGTTCTTCTCGTAACGTCAGACTCGTGAGAGAGCTTTGAAAAAAAAATTGTTGTCTCGACTAATCGTTGCCTTGTCAAAATGGAAAAAGCTGCGGAAGGAGGACTCACCCCTGTTTCGGTACGAATACTTTGCTCGTTGTCTGTCTCTGTGTTCGATAAGGCTTGCCAGATCGTGAAAATTTATGAATCCGAACAATGAATCGAAAAGGTTTAAAAAATCTAAAACTCGAGATTGATGGTTGGAGAATCGAAATAAATAAATAAATAAATAAATGAAAAAGAGGAGTTAAGATGATTTTTCGATTTGCTGGCTATCGATTCGGTTTCTTTTCTGTGTCTCAACATTGGGAAAAGATCGTCAGGGATATGTGGTTTACCATTGGTGATGCTCAGTGCGAAATGTTGCCACGAATCGTCCAGTTTTCTCATTCAATAATTCATAAAAATCTTCATCAAATAAATAAATTTAATTTAATGTATATAAAGAAAAGAAGAAGAACCATTTTTAAAAAATAAGTAAAAGATAGAAAAACAGGACGAATCGAAAACTTGCACGAATATCCATGGGGTGTAGCTAGTTGACTGAGTCCGGCATTTGTGTCATTGTGCCGGAAGTAAGGCGGAAGGTTCATTGCATGCCAAAAAAGAGAGAGAGAGAGGACAGTTCGTGAGGAGCCACGAGCGTTGCTCAAAGTTTCAAGAGAAACAACCGGACTCAGTCTTAATCTCGATTTAGAACGGTATAACCGTGGTTGTTAGTAATATCCTTTTCCACAGAGGGCCGGAATCAAGACCTCGACATAAGCAGTGTCGGCATCAGGGTCATGGACGAGCTCGTGAAACCCTTGAACGAGGTACAGATCGACGACACGGAATTTGCCTGCCTCAAAGCCATCGTATTTTTTGATCCTAGTAAGAATTACTCTTGTAAATTAATTTTCCTAATTTTCTTTAACACTCTCGATAATTATTTTGATCTAAAAATGCTCTTTTTTACATTTAAATTTAAGTTATATTTGATGAAATTACTTTATGATAAATCGTAGAAAAAGATGAAATAATTAATTATTATAATTTTTTCGTAAGGTAATGTAAATGTCTCAATAGTTGAACATCTAAAAGTTTCTTCCACTTAATTTTTCAAATATTCAAACGAAAAAAAACTGCTGATAAGATGTCTTGAGACACATGTTCAACTATTGAGACTTTTACCTTGTAATCGTAATAATTTTGTATTAAATTGCATTCTGCGATTGTCAGATATACAGTTTTAAAAGATAAATATGTGTACTAAATTTTGGATAGATTTATAAATGAAATAAATTTTGTTGATTTTTATAGATGCGAAAGGTCTGAGGGAGCGGGCAAGAATCAAGCAGCTGCGTTATCAGATTCAAATAAATCTGGAGGACTATATAAGCGATCGGCAGTACGACAGCCGAGGTCGTTTCGGTGAGATTCTGCTGACGCTTCCGGCGCTGCAGTCGATATCGTGGCAGATGATCGAGCAGATACAATTCTTGCGTTTGTTCGGAGTGGCTCACATCGATAGTCTGCTCCAGGAGATGCTCCTGGGAGGAGCTACGGCGGAGATAAACGGAACGACGACGCCGCTGCCGATGTCGAACGCGCCCGGAAGTTACGTCAGCAGCAACGAGAGCCCGAGCAGTCCGCTGACTCCGGCGAACGCTGGACCGTTGAGTCCTCAGGATCACATGCTCGGGGCTGGCAGCACGGTGATGATCTTCAGGGACCTGACGACCATCGCGAACGAGGACGATAATCCAGCGGTCGCTGGCTTCAGGCTCCTGAAGCAGGAACCCAGTCTCGAGACCGAAACGACCTTCTGACTAGAGAACGATCGACTCGATCTCGCCTCTGCCCTGAGAAAGAACGACCTGGCGTCGTTCTGAATTCCGGAGATTCTGAGTGATTCCTGGACTATCGAGTCGATGAATTTTCAAAGCTCGCCATTCCAACCTGCAGCAGAAATCAAACGCGATGCGGAAAAACGACTGGGTACGGTTTTCAGCATCGACACTATTATTTTTCCATGCGATTCGAATGGACTTCGTGCATAATACGTGTTCATAATCTCGGAGCCTTGATAACGCTCGTGGAAGATAAAGAGCGAGCTTGCAGTCTCGCATCAAAGGTTATCTCGATTTACGAGGAATAAAGACTGTTAGTTTTTCAGTCTGTTTCTCGAGAAAACGCCACTTTTCTTGCTCTCGGACGTGCGTGTCGCGTCGGTGATTTAGAACCCCGTTTAGTGTAATTTTACCGAACGTATCCAAGCGGGCCGCTCGAAATATCACTTTTTGAAACTTTTTTTCGAGGGACTGCAAACGGTGCTCAAAGAAAAAATTTGCTCAATCTAAGAGTTAAGCCTCGAATGATGTTTTAGTCATAAAGTGCAATTGTTTGCCATTTTGTAAATAAGTAATTGAGAGAGAGAGAGAGAGAGGGAGAGAGATGTTACTAACTACGGTGGTAAGATTTGTTACTCGTTAAACGTGTCAGGTTTTTATCTGTTCTCAGGTTTTGACCTGAGTTGTCCTGATAAATGGTATTCAGGGATTTTAGATCGTCTCGATGAGAATTTAAAATGTTCGAAGCATTTTCCTTTTTCCTACTTCCACTGTAGATACGTCGCACATTCCATAAACTCAAGAGCCTTGACATCGAAGAAAAAAAATTGTAAATATTTCTTCAAGTAGAGTACAGAGAATTTTCTTCCCTTCCTTTTTTTGGGACAATGTATACGCCATTACAATGCAATTTATGTATAGAGAAGGTAGCAACGTTGCCTACAAGGATTCAAGATTTTAGCTAGCAGCAAAAATTGTCCAACGATGACAAAAGGCCGGATGATGAGCAATAAAAAAGAAATAGAGTTAAACAATAGAAAGTCTTATAAATTTCGTAATAACGTATTTACTGTTTAAGAATTTATTGAGTTAATTTTTTTTGCTCGTTAATGAATAACAGCCAAAAAGTCTCGCCATTTTTCTTTTTACTATTTTTTAAGAGATTTAGAAAATCAAAATGTTTTAGAGAAAAAAAATAGTTAATGACTCTTTAACGCAGAATTTTAACAGAAAATTGTTCAATCAAGAAATTAATTTGACCTCGAATGATGTCAATTGCTTATTAAACTTAAAAATATATATGTATAGAATGGATTTCGTGACAGAATTAACAGATCGTTTCATCAGACCGATGAGTGATAAATTGTGTATAATTAAGGTATTCTGACATAATATAGTCGTGGGTTGTGAAATAGATTCTATTACTATTTGTTGTCTCTTACATACGATGTTTATATGTGTATATATACATGAAATATATTTTTCAATTTTGTCCAGTTTTATTGTGACTGAATTCGTACAAGAAATGTATATAAAGTTTATATATTGTTATTTAATTATTACGATATTTGTATATTTAAATAAAGGGATATGCAATAAGATATTTTGTGAATCCTGAATACATGCATCTAGGGAAAAAAATGGCAAAAAAACTAAGATAAAAGATCTATGTACGATTATCTAGTACCTAAAATTAATATTATTTCAGAAACCCGTTCGTTTACGTTTTTTTATCAAATTGGCAACTATTTCGGAAGTTTCGATATTTCCGCCTCCTTTTTTCAGCCACTCAATAAGCAGAGTTCTGGCTTTTCTGCCTGCAAAGTACAGAGCTCTCTCCAGAGTAGGAAGCTGAGTGGCCAAAGTTGGATCAGAGACTGGATTTTGAGCCCAATCCATCACAAGCCTGAATCTCGTTTTAAATGTCTGCAATTCCCAATTTTTTTTCTTATTTATTAAAAAAAAAATAATTATGATTTTCTCATCAGGAAAAAAAATTCAACCCACCTGAAGCAGACTATCTGTGATCTTTTCGGATTCTCGATTATTGAATTGTCTTATATACATTCCTAATTCGTAGTAATGAAGATTCCATTTGCCTAGAGTGACTGCACAGGCATCAGCCTCTAGAATTTCTCTACTCGCAAAAATATATCCTACATTTAGAAATTAACTAAAATAACTATGAACTAAACTATAGAGAGAGTAAAGAAAACTTGTTTCTTAAATATTTTGTTGAAAATTTGTACAAAACTTTTTTATATGACCCAATAAAAAAAAATTAAACTAAAAACTTGATTTAAAAAACTGAAGTGTAAACTGATAATAAAACAAATACTAAAATATTAACGATTAAATATTAAAGATTAAAGAATAAAGTAACTAAACTATTCAGTGAAACATCGGTCGTACTTTCGTACGAATTTACATTTAATTCGATTCATATAATCTTACGTGAGATCGATAATATGGTTTATCAAATTTTTTAAATCACTCACCGATAACCTTCTTTGTAGATTTTTGGTATCTCAACGTTGACGATCGGCCTTCTCCTGGCGTTCAGGGAATGGGCCAACCAAAAGGGTAATTCCAGTTTAGTGCCTGCTTTAAGATCTTCGGAGTCTGACGATGAATCCAAAAAGCCTAAACACAAAATGCGAAAAACCATTTTCACGTGGTTATTATTACAAAATTTCGCTCATTATTGTTCAACGACCCGGCTGCTTACCTAATTTCGGTAAATCGACGTCGATCTGGGAAGAAATTCGCTCCTCACTCGCGAGAATGTCATTTACCGAAAAATAATCTGGATAATAACTGTAAGATAGTGACATGATTTACACAATTTTTGCTTTCTTTTTGCTTGCTAAAACATCGAGAAGACGAAAAGACATCCGACATCGCTTTTCGGCGGGAAAACTGACATTTTTTTTTTGTCACGTGACCGTTACCATAGCAACGAGCTTGCGACATCTATCGACGATTTCGTGAACTTTAGACAATTTTTGCACCAATAAAATTACAGAACTGGTGAATATTTTTCGTACAAGAATTCTCATTGGTCAATACACATTTTGTAAGTATATCAATGAAAAAATCGTACTACTTCGCGAAGAGGTTATACGTCATTTTCATAACAAGCGTTTGTCATGTGCTCACGAAACGAGGTTGTGACGTAAAAATAAAAATAACTATTTTCTCGAAAATAAAGTAGACGAAAAAAAAAAAGCATGAATCCTCTGACGAACGTGAAAAACATAGCAAAACTCGGCGAGCAAGAGCTCCGAGGGAATCTGAAGACTTCCTGGCACGACGAGTACAGTGACAGCGCTTGGATCTTCGTCGGCGGTTTTCCCTACGATTTGACCGAGGGCGACATAATCACGGTTTTTTCGCAGTACGGTGAAGTGGTGAACATCAATTTGATCAGGGACAAAGACACCGGGAAGCAAAAAGGTTATGGATTTTTGTGCTACGAGGATCAAAGGAGCACGATCCTCGCCGTGGACAATTTGAACGGCATCAAAATTCTCGGCAGAACGATACGAGTTGATCACGTTGCTAAGTACAAGGCTCCCAAAGAATCAAAAAAGATCGATGACGTCACGAGAAAATTAAGAATGGAGGGATGTGCGCCAGCGAAAAAATAATACGAATGTAATAATCGGAGTTTTTTTTTTTCATTTGATACTTTGATAAAAACGTATTGATTTATAATGTAAAATATGAAAAAGTACATATAAGTAAACATGATTTTCCACATTCTGTATGATATTATTCATTGTTCAATTACATAATGCATATTTTGTGACTGTTCGAAAATGTTTAAATTTCCCGAGATCACAGCCGCCATTTTTCAATGAACAGTCGAACAGTGGTTGTCAAGCTAACAGAAAAACAGCTGATGACTGACGAGTCTCTTCTGTCAGAATCTGGAGAAACGACGTAATAAATCTCACAAGCTTTAAAAAATATAAACAAATTAATAATTAGTTTATATTACGTGTAAACGAGGGTTTGATTGGTAAGTGACGAATTACTTGTCGATATAATGAAAAAAATGTTAATCGTAAAACCTTAACCTTAAAAGATTGATATTTACATACATATTTCGTTTCATTTTACTAATTAATTTTATTGGTATTATCTGGGATCGTTGTATTTGCCAACGAAGACATGACGAGCTTAAAAAAAGTAAGGTCTCTGACAGAGGATGAAAAATCTATGCTCAAGAAGGTGTTTGAACACTTGGATACGGACAAAGATGGTTATTTAGATTATTATGAGACAAAGGCAGGGATAAAAGCCTTAGGATTCGAGATAAACAAATCTCAGTTGCTCGCGATAATGAGTGCTTGTGACAATCGAGGCGGCGATAGAATCAACTATGAAAATTTTTATTACATCAGTATGTAGATCGAACTGTCAAATTTTCATGTTTCTTTTGTTTCTAAAAAAACCTAAAAACTTCTTCAGTGGCTGACAAATTGGCCAAGAGAAATCCTGCCGATGAAATTAAATTTGCATTCAAGTTACTCACTGCCGAGTCTCCCTGCCAGATGATAGGCCTGTCAGATTTGCAAAGAAGTAACAAGACTCTGGGATGTCGCTTAAGTGACGAGGAGATGGAGGCTATGATTAATGATTTTGATTCGAATCTAGATTCATACAGTAAACCCTTGCTTGAAAAAAATTTCATTTTTTACTTATTTTTAAGTATTTCAGTGATTTTAAGTAATTTTTCAAAATTTTATTTGTTTATATTTGTTTATAGTCAGTGAAGCAGAATTCATGGAGATAATGATGGAGACAGTAATGTCCGAGTAACATCCAAAACGTGGAAAAAACATTAAATTTTGGTAAAATATAATCATCAGAAATGAATTTTGGGACGAATTGGGATGAGGAGAATCGAAGAACGTTATTGGAACAGCGAGCTGCTCTGGATCGCTCGGCTCAGTCGGTCTTGAGGTCGCAATCGGTGGCGGTGGAAACTGAGCAGATAGGAAGGGAAGTCGTGAACGAGCTGGGCGGTCAGAGAGAAACCTTGTTACGTGCGAAAACGAGATTAACAGAGACGGATCAGGAACTGGACACTTCGAGAAAACTCATGCGAATGATAAACAAAAGAGTTTTGACAAATAAGCTCGTGTTAATATTAATTATTATAATGGAAATAGCAATACTGGGTTTGACTGTGTATCTGAAGTATTTTCATCATCGTTCATAACATTCTTTAAAAAAAAAGAGAGATTCCATTCGATTCCATAGGACATCTTTGGTAACTCTTTGGTAACTTATTCTATCAACTTCTTTTCTTTTTTTACAAATACGTAACCGAGTTTACTTTGTCACTCTTTCATTAATTTGTACCTTAACAAATATATTTTCTGTAAAAGTTCGAGTAAATGTAAAAAGGAGAAAAAAAATAGTATGATTAATCTTTATTTACAAAAATGATGATTAGCAGTGTCTGTAAAATGCGAGAATCTTCTTGAAAACTTCCGGATTCACGTTGTGAACTTCTGGCCGGCCGACAAAGTATCCAGCTTTGCTAAATAGTTCCATTCTCGGTTGCAGCCACCAGACATTTTTTTTGCCACTTTTCGAACTGATGTCGAGAGTGTTGAGCTGGAATACGGAAAAATCGAACCACTGGCCGTTCGATTGAATGCACTGAATGGTCACCGGCTCCGGAACGTCTACGACTCCCTCGCCAAATTTTTGTTTCGCGAAGCAAGCCGCCGTCGCGAAACATTTGACCAAAGATCGAGCGATCGCTTGTTCCTCCGTGACTGGCAATTCGGTCAAATTCTTAACTTTATCGGCTTCATAATTGACGACAATCGTATGAGGATTCACCCACTGTGATTCCTTAGATATCGCTAAAAAATGAACAGTCTTTATTTTATCATTTTATAGATATTTTCAATCTCTTTATCCACAAGATTTTTTCTTTCGATACGTACGGTAGTGATCTTTTATCGTGTAGAAGTAATCCTGTTTTAAGCCGATCATAGGATCCAAGGGATGAATATCCGGTATTGGATGATTTTTAAAATCATCATTCAGTGTGATAGGTGCTAATGGCTTGGGCGACGTAATCATTAAATTGAATATCGATTGAAAGTACATCAGATCATTATCACGTTCTGGAACGACAAAAAATTATTATTTGAAGATAAAAAAATGTTGAATACGTATTTTTTTTTCAAAATTTATTCATCAATGAAATAATTCTACCTATGTAAGTGCGGAGATGCGCATCTTCTAAAATTTTTCGTTGATATCCGATCACTGGATTACTCATCAATTCACAAATGTGGAATAATTTTTGGAGCAAGTTGTGCCTGCAAAATTTGACATTTTTTCAAATACCTGGGGAACATTAAATTTTGTTTGAAATGAAAGTGATCTTACAACTTGCGAGCATCAGGAATTCCATACACTCTTGGCTGATTAATCTGTGGTCTCAGAGGATCTATGACCTTTGGCAATTTCTCTTGCCATGCATCAAATACGTGTGAGGAATAAATAGACCTGGAGAGAATAAAAAATATTTACTGATATTCACAAAATAAACTTTTTCAATAGATACAAAAAATACAATACCGTTCAATTAAATTCTGCATTTTTGGATTGAGCTCCTCTTCCAAAGAAATTAGCTTTTCTGGCAATTCGTGTATAATAACAGTTTTTAACAAGGGTTGTGCCTGATCCAATCCTTCCACCAGTAAGCATTTATCTTCATATTTGTAGCAAGGCCTTTCATTCCATTCTGGATGTGTATTGTCTCGAGGCAGCGTTTGTGGCCACAACCAATTAACTTCTATTCTGTATTTTTAAATAATTTTTATTACTATCATCATTATTATCGGGTACTTACTATAGGCATACCTTGGAAGTTTGGGCTTTGGTGGATCTATGACTTCCATTGCGTCAACAACTTTAATTCCATGGGATGCCAAGATTTCCTCACCGTCGAAAGGAAGAATGACTCTCTTGGATCTATTAGCCCAAAGAAGTTTTTGCCATCTTCCCAAGTGTTGCCTGCATAATACTTGTGTAATCCTCATTTTTCAACTTTTCCTCTTACACTGTTGCAATGAAAATATCAACAATCAATGACAGTCTATTGTTACTCAAAACAGTACTTACCATATTTAAAAAAAACATCAAATTAGCAAGTATACTTACAATCACAACGAAATTTTTGAGAAACACAGTTTGACAAAAAATATTAGCTCAATAGTTTATAACCAAATATCTATTTCTTAGGTTAAAAGATACAATTTATAATTTTATTTTGCTATTGTTGAAACAAAATATTCAATCAGAACAGTTAACAGTTCGTAATATCGATGAACGTTATATGTACGGAGTTTATAAGCTGAATGAAATAATAATCAATTTAAATTACGTTTTTGATATTTTACTTGATTAGAAATAGATTTATGCAAAAAAAGTTCAAGTAGTCAAGCATGCTGCAGCCTGCAGCTACATTCACGTGCATGGAAAAACTGAAGTTGGTCGAACGTCATTAGCTGAAGACCGTTCGCCGATTGTTTACACAACACAAGTTTTCCATTGCATTTAGTTCGTTTACCAATAAAACCACGACTGAGTTAGTTTACTGAATCGTGTTTATTATCTTAACCCCAATTAAATGCGATTCGGAGTTGAAGTAACACGAAAAATAGTAATATTTCAAGAAATTTTGAGGTTATACGATCGGTAAATCTGACCGCTCGTGCCAGCCTCGTATTTTCCCTCCCGTTTGTGCAAAAATCAACGAGGAAGGTTATGTGGTCGTACGGAGGACCGGATATTTTTTTTCACACTTACTACGAAACACCAAAATGATTATCTATTCGAGTTCGACTTAGCGTCGATTTTCGGGGATCTGAGAAGGCGATTTTTGCTCCCTATTATTGCAATTACCGAGTAAACGTCAAGTGTTTTTTGCTGGGCAGAAGAAAGAAAAAAAATAGCCAAGATGGATCAGATGCTACCGAGTCCAGGATTCAGTATCCCCAGTATCGGAACTCCTCTTCACCAACCCGAGGAGGACCAACAAATTCTGCCAAACGCTCTCCAGCAGCAACAACAGCAGCAAACGTCGCAGCAATATCCGATGCATCAGATGCATTCCATGAGTCCCAACATGCAGGCAAACTCGATGATGATGATGGCTACTCCGCAAAAAACCATGCATACTTATGCTCCAACTCCAGCTTTTGCAACACCGCAGAGTCTCATGCAACCGCAGACACCAGTAATTTTTTAATTCGATAACAGTACTCGTTCAAATATCGTCTCATCTAAATCTAACTATTGGAGATTTTGGTAAAATGGAAAACTAGACAAAAATTTCAATGGTTGGATCGGGATGAGTCAATATTAGAGTACTTTTTAAACTGATACCTTCTAAAGAATTTTCTGATACATTGGTTTTGTTTCAGCAAAATATGATGTCTCCTATGGTGCAGCCAGCGAGTCAAATTGCACCGCCGTCCATTGGACCTTCAACTCCTGGACCAATGACGCCGATGACGCCAGCCTCCGCAGACCCAGGAATACTTCCGCAATTGCAGTAAGTTTTGCATCTAAAAACATTTTTTTAAATGACTTTCTGTATCAATAAATATTATCTCTCTTTATTTGCAGAAATATCGTTTCAACAGTCAATCTGAATTGCAAGTTAGACTTGAAGAAAATAGCATTACACGCTCGTAACGCAGAATACAATCCAAAACGATTTGCTGCAGTTATCATGAGAATAAGAGAGCCAAGGACAACTGCTTTAATTTTTAGTAGCGGAAAAATGGTGTGTACGGGAGCCAAAAGTGAGGAGGATTCGCGACTGGCTGCTCGAAAATACGCTCGCATTATTCAAAAACTTGGCTTTCCGGTTGGTACTATTTCTCCCTTACTTTCATCTTTTTGTCCACGAAATGCAAGGATCACCTGTTTTGACTTACAAATCATTATTGTTTCAAATTTCAGGCAAAATTTCTAGACTTTAAGATCCAAAACATGGTCGGCAGCTGCGACGTCAAATTTCCAATCAGATTGGAAGGTCTCGTTCTAACCCACGGACAATTCTCGTCCTACGAACCAGAGTTGTTTCCTGGTTTGATTTATAGAATGGTCAAGCCTCGTATCGTTCTTCTAATATTCGTGTCTGGAAAAGTGGTGCTCACAGGTACGAATTAGATTTATTTAACGTTCGTTTGTAATTAATTTGTACTTGAATAAGAGTAATTAATTTCCATTGTGTATTTTTACAGGTGCCAAAGTTCGTCAGGAGATTTATGAAGCATTCGACAATATCTACCCGATCCTGAAGAGTTTCAAAAAGCAATGACCCATCATTGGAACTGGTTTTCGGGCATTCACACTCGAATATTTTGTCAAATATTCGTCAGGCTCAGAGAGGACTAGATCGTTCGAGATCTCGACTGAAGACAGCAGTGAAAACAACGTATTAAGAGTGAAACGGAAAGGAAATCCCTACGTGAGTCCTAAATTCCATTTCCTCGTCCTCTCGATCATTTGTCGTTTTCAAATTATTATTTTTCGTCGCGTCTTTCGGTATTATCCGCGCAATCGTACTACTTTCCATCGATCATTTTCTTTTTTCGAAATGTTCCCGGGATGTGCCTTGCTGAAAGTTTGACGCTCGCGCTTCGAACTTTCCGACCTTGCCTTCCTCAGAAACTTGAAAAATTTCACATCCTCTAAGCGAGGCTCGCATGCCATTTATCTGGGCATGTTCTATTTTTCAAATTTATTTATTTGATCGATAGTGCAAAATAGTAAAACATATTGATATGTAGGAACAAGTGCAGTGCTTCGTTGCACAGTAAAAGACAGAGAGATTGAAGAATGAAGACGCAAGTTTATATACGACAAAAAGTGTACAAATATATTTATAATTAAACTTGTGAAATTAGTTAAAAGAATGTGTTCGAAGTCGACGAAATTTCGTCCACGTATCGTGGACGTTTTTTATTCATCATTTCCACATATTCGCACAACAGTAACACCATTATAATAAAATATAATATTATTTTGCAAATAAATTAAATGACGAGTAAGGAATTATTTAGGGAAAGCCTTAAGTATCGTTGTTATCAATATTTAATCCTTTCCCCTGAAATATTTTTACTTGTTCAGATTCATCTATTCAATATCCACTCGATTCGTCGAGCTATCGTCATTTTCCATTTCTTCTTTGATTTCGGTGAGTGTGCGAAAAGCGTGCTCCCTCAGAGCATCGAGCATCTCGACGTCGGAGGTGGTCTGAACGTTCCTCGACAAATAATCGATGGCAGTCTCTATAGGATCGCTCCTCAAATATTTTATCAGAGTAGTTTCTATCTTCGTGTCTCTCTTTATACCCAAACTCTCCAACAGATCTCTAACTTTTTGTTTCATATTCCAGGCGACATCCGTCAGCTCGACGTCTCGCGACTCTTCCTCGAATCTGTCGAAAGCGTTCTTGTCAAATTTCGTACAAATTCAGCGAAAATTTTTGAATAAAAACTGAGCAAACCGTGCGACGATCTCGTAGAGACTCTCCTTGACGGTTGCCCTCATCGCTTCCATCGTTTCGTCGTCCTCCCGAGGCATCGCTCCGATTATTCGATCGATCGAATTTTCTATTCCCTCGCGTATTTCCGCTATTCCTCCCCCCGTTGGCAAATTCTCCATAATTTCTTTAACTATTTCTCTCGTTGTTCCCTCTATCTCGCTATCTTTCATGCTCCCTTCCATTACTTTGGACAAAAGATGCTGCACCTGACAATAAATGTTTTTTTTCCCCCAAATATTCTCGTTAAAGGTAGAAATGAATTTCTGACAAAATTTTACAAACCATCAGAGCTGTCTGAGAATCTTTTTTCTCTCGCGTCTGGGCATCAACGATTTTTTCATCGCTCTTCTCACTTTTCTCGATTTTTTCACTCACATCGCTGTCCAGACTCGTTGGCTCGGTAAACATTTCGTTCTCAGACTTCAAGTCGAGAGTTTCTACGGAAATTACGTCCTTCTCGTCACTGGTTCTTATCATCTTTTGCATCAAACTCATTCTTTTTTCGGTGCACATCGGTGGCAGGGCTCTCGATTTCAGTCGCAAGTTCCTTATGTCTCTTTGAAATAATTCCTTCTGCTCTTTCTGGCTTTTTAATATGGCTTCCAAACGTTCCAGATCCTCATTGTACTCGGCCTCGATTTTCAAAATCTTGTCCTTTAGAAAGAAAAAAAACGTTAATAGCTCGCTCGTATATTTTTATTTTCAACAAATTACCTCGGACTCTGGGGGATGTCGAAGAATCTTCTTCAGTCTCATCTGTTCGTCCTCCAAGACCGTCAGAAAACTCAGTTTTTCTGTATTTTCCTGTATCAGAGTCTCGAGAATTTCCAGCTGTTTGTAATACTTGTCTTTGACACCTTGAAAAAAAAGATAGAAAAATGTTATTTTTGACGAACAAGAATTTCGAAAAATTCTTACATCTGATTTGTTTATCGTATTCCTTCGTCATTTCTCTCATGTCGACTTTTATGTCGAAAACCATTCGTCGCAAAACTGCCTCGTACAGAGCATCCAGCGATACTTCGCGTCCAAATTTTTTAATCATTTCTTGCTTTATTCTCTCCTTGAGATCCTTTATCTCAGATTCCATGTGTTTGCAGTCGACTTGCATTCGGTGCAGATGCGTTCGATTTTTTCTGTTTGAATAATTTTTTTTTATCGTTTCCAAATTTTCCAATTTATCGAATCAATTTAGTCAACGACTTACTTGTGCTTTTCTTGTTGTTCGAACGTTTCTTGCTGCAACTCGCCAACTCTCGTGTACAATTCGGAAAGTTTCGTTCTGTCGAAGACGACGCAATCGCGAATATCGGCAACGTTATTCTCGTCAATAAAGTGTTGGAGCTGATGAAATTTCAAGATAACAGTCACGTCGACATCGTTGAGTTTCCTTTGTTTTTCACGCTGCAAAATTGATCATTTTTAAAAGAGTTTTAAGCTTAACGAGGAATCATTTTTTTACCATAAAATCTTGAAGATCCTTTTGATTGCTCTTCAACTCGTTTTCGAGGCTCCTCAATTTTTTCGTCTCGATGTCGACTTCCTTGCTCAGCACTTCGATTATTTTCTGAGCCTCTTTCATCTGGTTTTCGCAACTGTAACGTTCGTCTCGCATCGAAAACGTCGAATCGTACAATTCTTGGTCACAGCCAGCAGGGCAGACATTTTCGTTGAGATGCAGAAGCAAAAGTTCCTCGCTGGCTATACTCGCGTCGTCTTCCTCCGTGCTCGAGCCAGAATCCGAAGACGATGACGACGAGTCTGAAAAATATTTATTTCGTTTTCCACATCCATAGAAAATGTTTCTTCGACTCGAGCGAGAGACGAATATTACCCTCGTCGTCGTCCTTGGGCGGTTTATACTTCTTCTTGAATATTTTTCGCAAAAACTCAGAGAACTTGTTGTCACTGACCATTCTGTTGAATTTTATCTGAAGGTCTCGAATTCTTTCTTGCAACTTCGATATCTCTTTATTTTTCTGATCGATCTTCGAATTCGTTAGTTGAAGTCCACGAGTGGAGGCGTCTCGCTCGGACTTCTTCTCCTTGACTTTCTTCATGAGAAGATTCTCCATCGACTCGAAATCCTTGAGGATAATCAACTCCTGGTGAAGCGTGAGCAAGAAGAGGTTGGCGTAAACGGTGTCCGCTGTTATGTCGAGCCTCTCGCGTTCCAGCTCGTCCAGTTGATTGTCAAGCTGCTCGTAACTTCTCTCGATGTGTTTCAGGATTGAATCCTGCTCGTAAACTTTTTTCATCACTCTCACACGCTTCATTTCTCGCTCCCAAAGAGTCTCAGCTCGATCGTTCGCGTTCAGAGATTTGAGAATCTCGCTGGGCACGTTGATCTGAGCTTTGACCATTTTTTCGGGCATGTTCGCTTCCAAACCCCTCATCCTTGAACCAATCTCGAATTCGATCAATTTCTCGTCCAGAAGCAGCACCTCGTATTCCTCGTCCATCGGGTTGATTATTATTTCGTCGCTCACCGACATTTTCCTTCGCTTCGTTTCTTTCACTCGCTCCGCCATTTTCATATACTTTCCGAGCTAAAAAGAAAAAAACATTTTTTTAAATTTAAATAACTCTAATTTTCGTCGATTATAAATGATATTTGACCTCGAGATTCTTCTCAGGAAATTCGATGGAGAAATCGATTTCGGGGACCATTGGTAACGGCTGTATTCGTCTCTCCGGTATTTCAGCCTGAATTTCTTTCAATTTCTCGATCAAACCGTAAACTTCGGTCTGCAGTAACAACTTTTTGTCTCGCACGGCTCTGAGTCGATCATTGAAATTTTCACGACGGTAGAAAGTCTGAAAATTATTTTATTTATTGAGGAAATACGTTGAAATACTCGGACGAAGTTACCTTTTTCCTGCAATCCAACATCTGCTTGTACTTCGTCAGGGTAGTTTCTCGATGCTCCTGCGATTGACTGAAGTCTGGAAAAACTTTCAGTTTGTAATCACCAATGGTTTCTTTCGCTCGTTTTATGGCTTCGATGTCATCTGGATGATTAGAGGTGGGATCGGGCTTCGAGGCGTTAATCAACTTCCACTGAAATATTTTTTATTTCAGTAAGAAATGAAAATTTCAGTAAAAAATGAAAAATATTTATCTGCTTATTTTTTTCAAACCTCTCTCGCTCGTTCTTCCATCTTTTGCTTCCTCATTCTGTATTTTCTCAGCAACTGATTGATCTGCACTCCCAATCGATGCTCTATCGTGTCAGGGCTGAGACCCTTGAGAAAACTTTCGACCTCCTGAACTTTTTTCTTCACATCTTCCTCCTCGACCGACTCCAGAGTTTTCACGTCGACAACTCTGAAATTCAATCATGAATTAAACATCACACCGTTTTTTACTTTTATTTTATGCATACTCCTCTGCGATATCTTTTTCCAATTTCTCAGTATCCTGGCTGCTTTCGATAAAATTATAACTCAATTATTTTAAATATTTGAGGAAAAATAAGTAAAACCATTTTTATTTTTGACCTGCTAGGCTTGTGTTGTTCTTGGATACGTCTAACAACTTCGGAGTAAGTGGCAGAGAAGTCGTTGCTCAATTTTCTCTCGCGTAATGAATGGACCATCGTGTCGGGTTTTCTTAAAAAATATATATATATATATATTTATTATTTACAAATATTTTTAAATTAAAGAAACGTGTTTGATGCTCGAGCTTACGATATTCGACAAACTGCGAATGGCAAGCAAGTTATTGGCTCGACAAAGTGATCCAAAAGTTTTTGGAGCCTCAGTCGACTTTTTTCCACGTCGTAGGCCATCTTTTTATGAACCATTTCCATCTCTTCGTTGAGCTGTTTCTTCAGGTCTGCCGTAATTCTCGGATCCAGCTCGAACTCTTCGTGAGGTATTTGCTGCGATTTTGGCAAGCTCGAATTTCTCTCGATTATTTTCCTATATTCCTCAGTCATGCCTCGCAATAGTTTTAAAGTTGCTTCCTTTTTTCTCTTTGCCACGGCGAGTATTCGATCCTTTTCCGACCTCATGATGACTTCTTCCAATGTCAATTGATCGGGTTCTTCAATGTCTTCGACGTCCTCACTGGGCTTAAAATATATATTTCTCATTGCTCGTTTGATTTTTATCATTTGAACCTGAATCCACTTTTTTTCTACAATTACCAATTCACGGGGAGCTTCGGCTTTTTCTACTTCCACGTCGGAATCTTCTGTTTCGTCGTTAAAATTGTAGGAAAATAAATTCCCGTCGTGGCCGCAAGTTAACAAAATTTTACGATCGCAACTTAGTAAAATAACTGGAATCGAGCCATTTTTATTGTCATGCATCGGCAATACTAAGTAGTCCGAAAAATCTGTATGATTTCTTGGATTTACGCGACAGACCCGAATTTTTCCTCCTTCCATTCCAAGGAACACAAACGTATTTTTGCTAAAAAGTTCATACGTATTGTCAGAAAAATATAATAGATGTCAAAATATTAATTTAAAAAAAATGGAATTTAATTGAATGGAATAGAAATTAAGATCAATTTATTACTAGAATAGACAGCTGTTTATTTCAGTATCGTCAGCATCGAAGAGCATTGTACTTTTTGTCGGTTCGAGAGGCTTATTACTGTCAATTTTTCGTGGCCTAGGATATTCGTAGATGTATCCAGAGTCGTATCCAGCCATCGATAACCAGATGCTATCGTTATTCGTGTAATTTGCAATTAAAACTCTATTGGGCACTTTTGGCACGTAAATCTCAGGAAGTTGAAAATCATCTTCATCGTCCACTAAAAAAAGAATCGAATTATAATTTTTGAAAATAAATCTGTTTTTTTTTCCACTCGAAAATTTATTCAAAATATTATATTACTCAAAAATTCTTCCTCGTCGATGAATATTCCCGGGTTGTCTGCCAAGATCTTTTCCATTTTTTCTCTCTTGGCAGCTATTCGAGTATCCTTCACTTTCTGGTGTTCCAGCCTTGCCAATTCTCTTCGTATTTTCGACTTGACCGATCGGAATTTGAGGTGCCTTGGCTCGCATTGTACAAGCTCGTACGTTATTTCCGTGTAATCTTGAGGCTCGTCAGGCAATTCAACTTCGGTACAGTCTCCACTCATACATCCAATCAAAACTGTATTTACCTGTAAAGTAAATTAAATTATATGTTAATTAAATTAATTAAATTAATATAAATTATATCTTATTAATATCATGCAGGAACCTTTGAAAATATTTGACAAATGACTATCATCAAGACGTGATAAATTTTTTAATATATTAACATAATTCTAGTGCCATTCTCTTCATTTTGCAAAAATCTTTAAAAATAACTCCTAATAAAGTTGATTTCATCAATTGACAGTGAATTTGTCGACGAATTAAGCCAAAAAACTGACTTTTGGATCAGTTTTTTCAGTTTTTCAATATGAATTCTTGGATTATACCCCGAATAAGTAGCATTTTCGTTATCTACGGGAAATTTCCGATCAAATAAGGTCTTAAAATCGACAAAAAAAAATTCGAAAAATTTTGCCAATTTTTGAAGGTATACCTCTTTCCATTTTTTCAAAAATCTTCAAGGCGTCATAACTTTTTGAAAAATTGATGGATTGACGTGATTCCTACGGCATTCACTTCGTTTTGCAAAAATCTTTAAAAATCACACCTTATGAAGTTCATTTCGTCAAGAAAAAGGAAAGATATTGCTAATTGAAATTTTCATGGGTCCATGAGACCCAGTGTGACTCACCTAATTTTTTGAAATTTTTTTTTTCGATTTTAAGAGCCTATTCGATCGGAAATTTCCCGTAGATAACGAAAATGTTAATTATTTGGGGCGAAATTGAAGAA
>JAPYYW010000659.1:0-44799 GCA_030522545.1 Cremastinae sp. A BG-2022a
AAAATTTATGTCAGACCTCAATTAGATGTCAACAATTACTGTCACCAAATTTTAAACAGTTTCTCCATCTAGTTCATTAGTTAAGAAACAAAAACCCAAGTTTATGCATCAAAATCAAGTAAAATAATAATTGTCATATTATAATAATATTTCAAAATTGAACTAAATCACTTTTTGTCAAACATTATATCGATTTGAAGTCACTTTATGTACAAAAAATTTAGAGAGCGACAGTTGTACCTTGCAGAAAAGCATTATATTTTACTGAAGATCTTGTAATCAGATAAGTAGTACCGAAACCCCTTAATGTGTAGTTGAGAAAGCTTTTTAACCCAAAATGACCCTTGCACCGATTTTAGTTATACACTGAAGGAAATATTAGAGAGACAATTAAAATTTTCATATTTCTAGATTGATAGAATTGGAAAGAACTTTGATAAATGTGTAGTTGAGAAAGCTTTTTAACCCAAAATGACCCTTGTACCGATTTTAGTTATACACTGAAGGAAATAAATGTATAGCGAAAAAAGTTTGAGGCTTTGAAGTGATAAAGAACAGAATGACTCACCTGCAGCTCGTTGACGAGTTTTTCGGTGAATGTCGTATCGTGTGAGTCCTGACTTCCAGCGCCAGGACTTAGCATCGAGTTCTGGGAATTTTGTTGCGGATTGGCGCCAGGAACGTTCATGACAGCGAGGGCCCCGTTCTGTCCCATCGAGCCTGCCATGTTCAGCGCCTGCTGTTGCAGATTTTGCGTCAAATTTTGAGCCTGCTGTTGCAGATTTTGAGACAAATTCTGCGCCTGCTGTTGCAACGTTTGCTGATTCAGCGACTGTCCAAGATTCTGGCTTAAATTTTGCGCCTGCTGTTGCAGCGATTGCGACAAATTCTGCGCCTGGTTCTGAAGATTTTGTTGTAGCGCTGCGGCCTGGGCAGCACCAGCTTGACTTAGATTCTGCGGTTGATTGAGCAACTGCTGTTGTTGTTGAGGCGACAAACTCGGCGTCAAACTTTGCAGAGCTTGTCCAAGGTTTTGCATATTCTGGGCCAGCGCATGGGATATCGCTTGTCCCAGATTTTGGTTAAGAGCCTGTGTCGCCTGAACGGCCTGAGCCACCAGAGACGGACTCGAGGCTTGCGACATTGACTGTTGAGCCTGGGCAAGATTGTGAAGATTTTGAGCCATGCTCGAGCTCATCGTGCCCTGGTGGTCAGTCTGTTGATGTGGCGATGGCGTTGTTGGCGCCGAAGATTGTTGATGTCCTGCCTGCGAGTTCTGCTGATTCAGCGTCATCGCATGTTGTTGCTGCTGCTGCTGGTGCTGTTGAATCTGCGACGCAACGTTCTGGTTCATAGATGTGTTGGAATTTTGTTGTTGAACCGCGTTAACCTGCTGTTGCTGTTGTCCAAGCGGACTGTGCATGGAAGCCTGCTGATTGTGTTGCTGCTGGGTAGCCTGTTGATGGCTCTGTTGTTGTTGTTGTTGCTGCTGCTGCTGTTGTTGCTGCTGTTGCTGTTGCTGCTGAACAGCTGCAACCGTATTTGACAATGCATTCGTGTGCTGTTGCAGTCCTGGCGAATGTTGAGGTGGACCCCGCTGTGGCTGTTGCCAATAATCTGTCATTTTAAATACGTGCTGACGAAGCGCATGAAGATTTGCGGCGACCGCGGTAACGGCGGACGCCTGGACCTCCATTGCTCCTGAATCAGGCTCGAGGTCCGGCTCCGGTGAGCTCGGTTCCTCGTCTTCCTCGTCTTCGTCCTCTCTCTCCGTGATGTCTTCCTCGTCTTCGTGTATTCTTACGGCAGATCTGGCAATTTCGGTCGGATCGACCAGGCCTCCGCCACCCAACAGCCCGTGTTGCTGCTGATGTGTCTGATCTTGCGATTGTTGATGCTGCTGCTGCTGATGATGATGGACTTGGTCCCCGGTAAGCGGACTCGCTTCGCCTGACCCCGGGCCCTGACCACTTCCCGTAACTGGATTCCCTATTACACTACCGCCGCCACCATCACCACCACCTCCACCACCACCTATCCCACCCCCCGAATCGCCAGAGTGAAGTTGGGGATTGGTGCCACCTGGCGGTAACGGTGGATGATGCGGATGATGATGCAGATGCAGCGGATGGGGACGGGGTTGTTGTTGTCCTTCTGGATTTTGGTTCTGATGATGCTGTGTGTGCTGCTGTTGCTGTTGCTGCAGAGGCTGCTGATGTTGTTCCTGCTGCTGTTGGCTTTGCTGATGTTGTTGTTGTTGTTGTTGCTGCTGCTGCTGCTGCTGCTGTTGTTGTTGTTGATTTTGTTGATGTGACTGCTGCTGCTGCTGATTCTGCTGATGTTGCTGGTGGTGGTGATGCTCTTGCTCCACCACCAGGCCACCACCAAAGTCTGGCGGCGGTACTTGTGTCGTCTGGGCGCGCAGGTCCAGGGCCGCCGTCGCGTCCGAAATCTTGAGGCCTTCGCGCGAAGCCCGGGCTACCCCCTTCCGGCGCAGCTTGCCCGCTTTTTCTCACCCCTTTGCACGTTAATATGCAGCAGCAGCTCGTCGTCGAGGAGCGGCAGTGGCGGCGCGTCACGACACGCGGCCCCGCCGTTACTCAACGATGGTCCTACGTTTGTAACAGCAGCCACCCTGGCCTCTTCGTTAATATCAACGATTTTTCTCCTTTTTTTATCGTTGATCTCCTTTTCACCGCCTTTGTAGAACTTCCGGCTGCTGCTTTTTATTTTTTCCCTTGTTTACTCGCTTCTCTTGTCCCTTTTCTTGTTCTCGCTGTTGCTTCTCCCTCTCTCTCTCTCACTCCTGGTTCCCCGAACGACCCGCCGGTTTTATTAAATCCTAGCAGGTACCGCGATCTTCTTCCACTCTTATCTTCTTCGCCTCTCGTTCGTCTTCGTCTTCTTCGGCCTCTCGCCACTTCTTCTTCTTCTTCGCCGTCTCTTTCGTTGCCTCCTCACCGACTGCACCGTTTTAGTCGTCGTCGTTGCGCGCGTCTTTTGTCAAAAGTCGGGCAGGACCTATGACCCGTGACGACTCGACGCGTGCCTCACGCTGTATCCAGTCTCGACGATAACTCGCCGACACTTTTCCGGTGAAGCTCGTTCGCCTTTTCCTTTTTTTTGGCGCATCAAATCGACCTTCTTGATACACGACCCGGTCAAGTTAGCAACGTGGATCTCGCGACCAAGCTTTCTTGGTACTACGTCCGAGTACAAGTCTAAGTTTACTGGGTATTTAGGTATTTAGGGGGGTGGAGGGTTTGGATAATTTTTGAGTTTTTATATATCGAGGAATTCGGCGAATCTGTATTACAGATCCGTTCGGTGTCTCCTCGTGTGTGCGTGTAAGTGTTTTGGCGTTTATGATTTAAAATGATATATGCGCGCTAATGGATGTTCCTTGGCGTCAGAACAGCCTATTATCTCTTCTCACCTGTCGTATTCTTCTTTTTCTCCCTTCTTATCTTCCTCCTCTTTCACACTCTTCTAACTACTTAAACGTCTAGCGTTACACTTAAGTTCAGGTTAAAATTCAGGATTGCCCAGCCCGGACGGTGTGAACGAGACGGAGGTCCACGGACACGACTTGTGTGCGCGGAGGTACGAACGTTTTTTTTTCTTCGTTATTGTTCAACAATTTGTTCTCATCGTTTCCTTCTTCGTCACCGGTGTTTATCCTCCTCTGTCGACTCGTTAAAAGATTCGAAGACGCTTCGCACACCGTTCTTTCGAAAATTCAGCAACTCGTCCCGTTTTGCCCTGAGTTTATAAGCCCCGTTTCGTGTTTGCGTTGTTTATGTTGTTCGCGTGTGTCTGCGAGAGTTTCTCCTCGGCGTGTGCGTGTGTGTTTATTCTTATTATTGACTATTCACAATCAATAACGGTGTGTCGTTATTAGCGGGACGAGAGCGAATTGATTGATGTTCCGTGTGCGAAATCCCGACTGCGTTGTTCCTTCGTGAGTCGTCTCTTCCGATTCTTCTTATTTTATCCTCCGCGTTATTACTTTTTATCGGGAGTTTCGCCGCTTCGTAGCCTCGCGCGCGAATCGAGTCCTTTTCTGTTGTTCTCTTTGCTTATTTATCTCAACACTACACAATAAGTCCGTCGACGACTCCTCCTCGAAATTGGAAAAAAATGCGACTCTGTCTTATACTCTTCTTATTAATTACCCCTTCAAGAAGTTCCTTGTTCGGTCATCTATTCCCTCGTTATTATCGTCTTGTTCTTGTTCTTCTTGTTTTCATCAACTTCTTCTTCTTTTTCTTCTTGTATCTCCGCTTCTTTCCTTTTTCCTTCCTATCTTTCAATCCACGCCTTTCGTTTTTTTTTCTTTAAGAGTACGATTTTTTTTCTTTTTAATTAATATTGCACTTAGGTACACTCGTTTTTTATTTTTGAACACACTGAATTATACATGCATGCGGCGCGGGATCTCGTTCAAACGATCTTCTTTTTTCTCAATCTCTCGCGTTGTTCTCGAACTTTTCGTCTCACTACCGATTGTTCTTTCTCCTCTCTTGCCGATATTCACTGCCTTTTCTCACACTTTTCCTCGATACCTCACGATCAATCCTTCCACTCCGCATCCACTGATTTTTCCTCTTTTTATCTATCTTCTCGTTTCTCTCCCCTCGCGTGGCTCGTCCAACACTTCTCCAATCTCTTCCACTCTCTTCCTTTCCTCTACTTATCCGCTCTATCTCTTCTCGTCTTATTCTGCTTCTTCCGCTTCGTCCAGTCTTCCTCTCCTGCGCGGGAATCTCTCGCTGCGACGCGTCTCCCGCTCGAAGCTGAAACGACACAAAGCCAAAGTTACGAAAATCCTCTTATCCTCGAACGCGATTTTCTTTTTTTTTTCTTAATCTACACTCTTCTATTTTATTTTTTATTTTTTTGATCGAACTACCGCGTCTCCGGAGAGCGACTCGAGAACGTCGATCGAACGTTCTATTTCTTTTTTTTTATTCTCTATGTTATATTTTTAATTCACAGAGGGAAATGAATTTCAACGAAATCAGTCATGTCACGAGCAACTGGAAAAATAGTACGGAACTGATGGTGACACTCGGTAACGCGGCTTTTCGCGATTATTTTATTTTCGACTCGACGCAACTTATCGGCTTTGTCGTGACATTTTCGATCACCCTGGCGTCACGTGGGCGCTATTGAAATAACATTTCGATCGAGAAACGAGACGCGAATAGTGATGAACCGGAAAAGGGCACGTTGACTCCCTTTAAAAAACTTTAAAAGAATCAACGGATTTATTTCGTCCGGCGCCCAGTCGGAAAAGAGAGAAAAAAAGGTCACAAGACCACCGTCTCGAGGAAAAATTCACTCTTAACAATTGTCTCAATCACTTGAGAAAATATTTGTTTATGTTATTTCACGAAAATATCTGTACGATTTAATTCAACGCGAAGGAAGAATTTGGAATTTAATGACAGTCACTTTTTTTTTGTAAGATCACAAATTCTCTGACGCACATGCACTCGAATGAAATGTCAATTTTTTTTTTCAATTTACACGAATAAATCACCGCACTTGCTTTTCAGTCTCTTTTTTTCTCTTTGAGTCAACTTTGTTCGTTGGAAACATTAAACATATCTCGAGACGGGAGTTTTTAATTTATTTATTCCCCGTTAGCTCGATCGCTTTTTTTCTCTCTCTTCCTCGTTTCCATTCACGTTTCACGTTTGTCGTGCATGCATCCCGGCCAATAATTTCCTGACACGTGATGAATGCACACGAGAACGAAACCGGGGGTGACTGAAGGCCGGGGAATGTCTCTCGCTTTGCCGTCGCAACGTTATACACTCCAAGACAAAAAAGGAAGAAAAAAAAACGGTTAACGAGAAAAAGGGAGAAAAACGATGCCTCTCTCGTCACTCACGAAAGGATGGAAAATCGTTCACTATGGTCGAACACTGCTGGGGGAAAAAAAAACATTTCGGAAGGGTGATCGTGAAAGGGGTGCGAAGAAACAAGTGTATGAAAAAAAAAACGGAAATCACGTAAAGAGACTCTGCGGAAAGTCGGCTGACTCGTCCGTCGCTCAACGACTCAGTGCCCGATACAAGAAAAAAAATCCACACCCGCGATACGTCGAAACTACTGTGCACGGAAATTGAACGTAGGTTGAGAATGACATGAAATTGATAAAAAATGTAAAATAATCAATTGATTTTCGCGATTCGATTTCACTCATAGGTACACAAACTGGTAAAATAGTTTACACGATATTATACTCGATAAATAGTTTTTCAGAAAAATTTATAAATCTTTTTATTGTGCGACAAAATCACTCAACGAATCATCCTTCAAAACTGAAATTTTTTTAACGAATCTATTCGAATTGTGATAAAAAGTGATTTTGAAAAGGGACGATTCTTAATTTCTCGAAAGAATGGAATTTGGTAGAGTTTCAATTTAATGAGAATCGATGTTAATTTTTTAACTGTCAAAAATACATTTCAAGATTACTTGAACATTTCAATGGTTTTAATTTTCGGGAAATGATTTTGGATCGCGAGTTGTCCGTTTTAATGTCACAAGGCGAGCACTTATCCAGACATTGACCTCGGTTTTATTTGTTGCTCTTCACTCGTGAGAACACGTCATTATTTCGTTAAATTTTATCAGACGGATATTGGTATATTTTTTTAAATTAGAAAATCGACGATTTTTAATAGTTCCGAAAAGTTAAATTTCTTAATCCGAATCTTTGTTTACGACTCTATACGAAAAGTAATTTTATACGATTTTTCGCGAGTTCAATGCTTATAAAAATTTGATGACTAAAATTGTACGTAACTTTTTTTCGAAAATGATATAATATACTTTTATGTCAAAAGATGAGAAAAATATGACACAAAGTTGAATTTTGGACGTGAAAGTAATACTCCGTAAATAAATTGAATCTCGTTCATATTTGAACATGATAGAAAATTAAACTGCTGATGATTGTTCACGGTAAAATTAATGACAGTTCGAAATAATAAAAACTTCGAGACGAATAAGATGAGAAGAGGAAAACACAATTTGGGATCACTGACGAAGAGGAATATTTTTAAAAAATAGGAAGAAAAAGCTCGTGTTTTCTTTGGACACAGAGGTATGCATTGCAGTGTTGCACGAGAATGGCAGAGCACGCTCACTTTTTCGCACCCTTTGACATTTCTTTCCCCAACAACGATTCTCACTTTCGACGTTGTTACAAAAATCCTCTCAGAAGTGTGAAAACGAGAAAAATTCGGGAAAAAATCCGGAGAATCGCGAAAAGTGTGCGATTCGAAGATTCCTCTTGATTTCTCACTTCGCGTGTCACATCGAAACTCGAAAATCTCTTTTCCCCCGGTAGCACGATCTCGGAACGGTCCCTCGTACGAGAAAGTACAAGATCCTCGAAATCCTTATACAATTCGCCAAGAAATCCTCCAAGGAGGATTTGATATCGTCAAGTTTTAAAAATCCAACAACACTTTCAGTCCAACGAACGGATCACAAGTTCGGGAACGAGTTCGAAGGACATTGCGGCAAAGTCCCATCTGTCGATATCCAAAACAATGGTAACGAGCGAGTCGTGCACACTTTATCGAAAACAGCGACGAAACACAACGTTAAACACCGAAGCGTCGCGCGATTAACGTTTGCCGGAAAATCCCGTGCGAGATGGCACAACGTGTCATCAGGCGGTAGCGTGTCGTCCGAGGAGTCGTCTTCCAAGACTTGTATCGCGAATATTTGAAAGAAAAGGGTCGTCACTGAAACTGCTTGGACGCTTTTATCGTCAGTGATCCCAATCAGCGATCGTGGATCGTCGTCGAGTATTCTCAGAGAGTGTTTCGAAATAATCGAAGATCGCGATAAACGTACGAAGTAGTGTAAAGCTCTCGGTCGTAATGTGACTCGAGACGGGATTCACCTAAGTGCGAGATGCCGGAGACGGTATTCGCGTCCTGCGGGGTGCGAGTTGTGACTGTCGGGTAGTCGGCGGACGAGAATAAGTGTGTGCACGCGGGCGCGATAAGAAGGAAAGCCCGGTGCTCTCCGGAGATGCGATCCGTAAAGCGCACGGAGACAAAACGGCAAGCTCCTTGACGGAGCTCGAGGAAGCGAACTGACTGGTCGTGTGCTTCGGCTTGGCTCGACGTCTCCGCTGTGATGTCAGGGGTTAGAGAGTTTCTCCGTCGGGTTTCGGAGGAAGGAAGAGAAAGAGAGAGAGAGAGAGAGAGAAGGATGGAAGGAGAGAATGAGAAAGAGAGCGAGAGAGGTTCTCGTACCGAGGGGGGTGTTGTTGAGAGTCGAGGTGGCGGTCGGGGGTGGCAGCCGAGAGAGCGAGTCTCCTTCTCTCTCTCTCTCTCTGTCTCTCCGCGAGGAGGAAATCGCGAGTCGTCGCTCTAAGTCCTTCGCCGTGGAGCCGGTGGTGGCGCGGCGTCTCAGACCGCGTGCGTCTGACTAAAAGCCACCCTCCGTTAAAATCCCCCCTCGCGCTTCCCGGCACCCTCCGCACACGGCGTATCCTCCGAAAGAGAGGAGTCGGCGAGAAACCCCCGAGTTACGCCGTGGCCGGGTGGTAGGGGCGTTGTCTTAGGTGGGTGCGCGGTCGCTAAATTTCTGCTCGGCGCGTCTCGCTCTCCGCGCGCGGCGGCATATCATTCCTTTTCTCCCTCTATCCTTCTCACGGGCTTTCTCCCTCGCTTTCTCCGCCGCCGGCGAAGCCTTCCCTTTCCTTTCCCGCGATCTCGCACAACCCCTCGCGGAGAGAGAACCTTTCCTTTGCTACCCCCTCCCCCCCTCCGTTAACCCTCCCTCGTCCCCTATACATCCTTTTCTCGCGACTTACACCCTCCTCCCTCGCTGTGCCGCTACTTCGAAGCCCCACGGACTCTCTCTCTCTCTCTCTCTCTCTCTCTCTCTCCTTTCCTCTCCTCGAACTCCTCAAGTAACGAAGGAGCGAGCCAAGGCGAATCTGGATCACACTCTGCTCGACTGTATTCTCTCGCTCACGCGGAAGCGCGAAGGATGAGAGCTTTCGCTGATGGTTTTCCGTCTTTCTCTTCGACGTATACGCGGGACGCGCGGAGGCTGCTCGCGTGCGTGTACTGTCGAAGCCGAAGGAGGACCCCGGTCGCTCCGAGTCTTCGGAGAGGAGCCCAGGGTCCTCCGTCCGGTTAAATATGAGAGCCGGCCCCGGCGATGATCGAGCGCGGTCCACCTTCGTCACCGAGGAAGGCTAAAAACTGAGGACCGTTTGCGAGCAGCTGAGAGGACGCTTTCGCAACCCCTATCCCGAAAACGCTCTCCCTCGTCCTTATTTCTCTGCGCACCCGCGTCCGACACATTTCCCTCTCGTTTTCTCCTTATTTCGACGAACCGTCGAGCCGTACGTGTGCTCACGGACACGCGTGTCCGCTCCCCTCTTTCCTTACGTTACGCCACACACACGCCGAAACGAAGAGCGTCGCGAAGTCGCGTGCGCACCCCACGATATCAGCAGCCTCCAGGGTGGGGGTTACCGCGACGCCGACGCTGACCATATTCGTAGGAGAACGTCTGGAGGCTTTTTCAACAAAGCTGAGGACGCTCTCCGCGCGCGAGCGTCCGTCTCGGGCCCACACGAGAGAAAAATACATAGCGAGGTGCGATGAAAGACACCCCAGAGACGACCAATTTTTTTTTCTTTACGAATAAACCAATGACTCTCTGTCTTTTATTGTGATCTTACTCAATTATTGCCCAATCAAGGCTGTGTCGAAAAAATATTCAATTCAACCATCTCGGACACTCTTTATATCCACCTGAATCTCTATCGTCGTTTGAAGTCTCGTGTGGCTGACAGGGAAAAAGAAGCAAGGAGAATGTCGAGACGCGTGTGCTCCCGTCACGAATGTTAAGTTTCGACTGGACGAAAAAAGAATGGAGAAAGAGTGCGGAGGCGCGGTGTAGGACGGAGGGCCCCTTGTTTTATAGCGGACAGCCTAAGGGGGTGTTGCACGGTAGCGTGCGGCGTAGCTTAGAATAAAAAGAAGTAGGGTGCCGCGAAGGACGGGGAGAGAAAAAAAAATCGAGTGGGGGCCGAGAAAAAATAGGGGGAGACAGAAAAATGGTCTCTTTTTGTACACGGCCCCGTGCTTGTGTTTCGACACACATGCGTGACTAAGTCCGATGTGGGGGAGAGATTGCCGCGGAGAGGCCAAGTCTCCCCCCCCCCCGCCCACATCTCTTCCACCATCCGCTCATTTCTCTCTCTCTCTCTCTTTATCTATCTCTCTGTCCTCTTCGCTTCCTTCCCTGGGCGAATATTAGCCCGAGACTTCATGCCTTCTGAGCACTATTTTTCCAAGTGACGTAATAAACGTCGTAGCGACGTCGAGTTTGGAAAAATAATCAAACGCAAAGATCGATCCGGCCTCGGACGACGAGTGAAAAAATGAAAAAGGAACATGTTATTTTCTCACCGGTCATTCAACGTCCGGCAGACTCGTGACGAGACGAAGAAGTTCTTGATTAAATTTGTCGATGATCAAGACGATCGATCGAGGGAGGGAGAGATCGAGATTCGTCGCGTCAAAGTTTCACTGCGAAATCAAAAGTTCGCGCGTCCCCACCGGGGATGAAATATCCCCGAAAATAAAAGCTTCCCCACCCGGGAAGACGAAAATTGGCCGAGCGTCTTTCCCCTGTTCATCGTGAAGCCCGAAGGGGTTTCGGGAATCTCTCCTTCTTGCTCAATCTTCCACTTTTCCCTTCGGTGCCTCTTTTCCCACCCCCTTATACTCCCCACCACTTTCTTCCGGAGATTCTTCCCTCCTCGGTCGTCACTTTTTCCCTCACTCCGGCGAGAGCCCCTTCTCGAATCTCCTCCCCACGCGATCATCCCCTCGCACCACCCCCACCTCGCGCGCTCATTTTTTTCTCGCTTCCCTTTTTTTTCTCCCCTTTTTCTCGCTCTCTCCTCCTCGTCCTTTTTTCCACGTGGCTGACACGTGTGCTATGTCCTCGCAGTGGGGACACCCTCCGGAGTGGGAGACAACATCTATCTCGGAGACACACAGTGAAAATGGTGTCTTGGCCTTCGCCGCCACGATTTTTCTCTCTAATCGTGTGCTCATTGATTTTTCTCCATGCCAATATTTTCCCTAGACAAATATTTTTTTTGCTCGACTGTGGAAACTTTCTCTCGGCTGCAAATTTTATCTCTACTCGCTCAGTTATTGAAGTATAGTTTTTCATTGCTTGAATACTAAGCCAATTTTATTCTATTAAGTTTAAAATCCAGGGTAAATTATTTCATATGTTTCTAATATATTGATTAATTTTTTTGTAATTCTATTCACGAACATTCGGATAATGGTAAAACGATCTCGAGACTGGCTTTGAAATTGAAGGGTATGTGATTTCATTCGACCGAGAGGGTTGAAGTGTTCTGAGGGGTGGAAAAATGATGAGACGCGAAGGAAAAAAGAGGATACCGGCGTGTGGATTTTTGCGAGCATCGATTCGGTGGTCATTTCATGCCAAATTGCTCGTTCGCGGTTTGCGAACCATGAATTCTCAGCCCACGCACCTGTTCCCACATATATATACAGATATTTCTCTCTCTCTCTCTCTCATTTCTTTATTTTCAGAATCAGGAGAATAGAATAAAGAAAAATTCTTAGTAAACAAAATAAAGTCGTTGAACAAAGTACAAGAAAAAGTGCAATAAAGTTTTCTACTTGTATTGCGCAGAAAAAAAGAGGGGAATAAGGAGAGCTGTGCGAGTGAAAAAGGTCCGCATATTGTAAGACGCACATTGAAAAAAGGAAGAAAAAGAGAGAGAGAGAAGAAAGAAGGCATACAATCCCTCTTGGTGTCTAACAAAGAAGAAGAAGAAGAAGGAGTTACTTATTTTCTTTCATGTCGTAACCGATCAGATCGAGGGGTAAATAGCGTATACGTAAAAACTTCCGGCCAGGCTGCGTAATGCGAAAGTCAGTTTTTTGTTTCTTCTCGTGCAGCTCTCCGTTTAAGTTTTGCGTTTTTTTTTATTCGCGTTTCGCTCTCGCGTTCCACGCTCGTTCGGAGTGTGGGTGGTAAAAAGGGTGCCTACTTGTACATTATTTGTACGCAGGGCCCCGAAGGGCCTCCTCCGCTTACTTTAAATTACAAATGATAAAGGTGCGCGGGCGTGCGGAGCGCGAGCGTGTACACGCGATGGAAAAAACAGGTGAGAATCGAGCGCCGGAGGTGGTGTGGGAATGCGAGGCCCCGCTCCCGAACGAGCCCAGGAATCCTCCGGATCTTCTCCGCGGAGAGGACGATCGGCAGCTGGGCCCCCGGAGTTTTTGATAGCGAAAACGTCGACGAGTACTTTTTCGGCCGTTCGCAAGAGGCGAGCCAGACGGAGATAGCGTAAGAGAAAGAGCCAGGGAAAAATAAAGTGAGAGCCCGCGAGCAAGTGCAATAAAGAGGAACGCGCGGTGGGAGGAAACGTCCGATAAATTCATGAGAGTTGGGCCAGTTGCCGCCAGATCGGGCCCTGCAGATAGCGGACCCTTTGAATAAAAATAGGAAGACATCCGTCTTGAATGCGTTCTCGAGCGCGGGTGGTATGACTCTCTCTCTCTCTCTCTCTCTCTCTCTCTCTCCTATATAATTTTTTTTTCTTTACTCTTTTTCTCTTAACTCTTTCTTCCCTTTTATTCTTACTCTCGATATTATTACCGAGGGGACTCGGGCAACGAGAGTGGAAGGGTTCGGAAAAGGATTGTCACGTGTAAGAGGAAGTAACGGTTTATCGACGATCGAAGATTCGGGACTCGATTAAAAAGGCACTCTTTTTGGGACGACCCGATATTCAAATTTCCGTATTTTATTCACATTTTTTTGTTTCAACCGCGTTCTTGAATTTACGAGAGAACATTTTAATGTATTCCACATGTTTTTGTATTTTGCACAATATTTGTATCGAATAAATACAAAAAAGTATTTTTTTTTACAAAATAATAAAAATTCAACACTGCATTTTTTTTTGTACTTTGCAAAATATTTGTCTTTAATAATTCAAGATTAAAAAATGATGAATAATTTCATTTATTTAATTTATTATTGGTATTTTTTGACGTTCAGTTGAGTATGGATTATTTTTCTATGCGAAATCTTCGTGTTCGATTGAAAGAAATTTCCGCGCCCGCGCTCGTAAAGGGGTGAGAGTGCTGAGCTTGTGAAGTCGCCTCGAATCAACCCCTGCGGAGAGGCGAGATTGCTCGACCCGTATCGAGGTGACGCCTGGCGGCGACTCCACCAACGACTTCAAAACTCAGCAAGCGCCGGTATTTCGAATTTTCATGAATAGTCCGAATTTATTTTTTTCCATTTTTCAAACGATTTTTTTTTACGTACACACGTTTATTTTTTTCAAACTGAATTATTTTCGTTTTTTTTTTCCTTGGAATGGATTGAGCAAAAAAATGTTTTCATTACGTTAAAGAGCAAATGGAATGTAGTCCGGATAAAGAAATTCAAAGGAACTGAGTGCGGTAGTGAGAGTGCAATATAAATGCAGCGATGCATCAAAGAGAAGTATAGCAAGAGAGTGGCGAAGCCAGCGGGAGTAGGATGAAATGAGCGACGCGTCCGGCTCGCGCGCTCTCGCATTACGCAATGAAAGAAACAAATGAAGCTTAATAGAAAAACTGCCTGCACTAGAAAAAGCCTCGCTGAAACGACTCCGTCAGTACAGACGATAAAAAAAGTTATACGGGATTCAATTTACGCCACTCTCGCTCAATTTTTTCTCATTATTTGCCCGCGCAAGTGCCCGAGCTTTTACGCCTGAAAGGTTTTCAATCGTCAATCGATCAATCGAGTAAAAAAATAGCCATGTTTTTCGTTCTCGCGAACGAGCCCGGCTATTTTTTCTCTTCTCGCGAGGAACGCGACACGTGACTTTGATTTTCAATCGTTATGATAAACTCTTTCTCTTTCGCGCGATATATATATGCTCTTATATATTTTTATGATTTTTTAGCGCTTCATCGAACAAATCGGGAACAAAGTTTTTCTCGACTGTACTATTGCAACGACACCGCGATACGGATGGGTCTGGCTCTGTGTGTCAATAGAAGCCAATCTAAGTACGTATGCACACACGAAAGAGATTCGAGCGAGACAGATAATGCACTCGGAATCGAGAGTGTGGGGCACCGATCGTGCGCGTTTCTCGTGAAAAATCATGAGACTGACATTTCTTGAAATAATAAAATCCACCGAAACTTTTTACCCTCGCCTGAAAACTTTTTTTTTCTCAAACAGATGAGAACATCGATCGAAAAACGACTGATAACACACACATTTTTTTATTTATAAAAAATATAAAAAAATATTATTAAAAATGTATGGTACTAATTTGACATTTGTGACTTCTTTTTCTGAGCTTTTGACGATATATTACTTCGTTAAATGCAGCTTTGCAGCTTATATGCAATAAAAAAAAAATTTTCGATGTCGAGGCACGTTTTGGATGAAATGTAAAAAAAAAAGAGAGGGATGAGGGAAACAAGTATGCGTTTTAATCGCAAATAAATCAAATAAATATTGAGAGTGATGGTGATAGCTTTTTTCTAGCGTTGCATAACCTCGTTTGTGCTTAATTTTTTTCCATGACGCAAGATGAGGACACATATTGACTTGTAACTCGTGACACTTTTATCTCGCGAGTGACGACGAGGAGAGGGTGGGGGGGGAGAGGGAGGAATAAAAAGATAAAAGTATTGAAGATTTAGGAACATCGTTAACGATTCCCCGATAATCATCGCATTGTTGCTAATAATATATTATTTTTCTCGGATTCATTCGCTTTCCCGTTTTCGCGCTCGTTTTTCCGTGGCAATCGGGCGCCCGCGAGCTGAGAAACTCGGGCGGGTTTCGCTCGATAAGATAAGAAACACTCCGCGATCCGTGCACTCTTCGCGGATCCAGGATCAAGGTGACCAAGATAGCGATACGATGACACTTCCATGCCCGAGTTCGAGACTCTTCAATCTCGAGGCTACCAGTCCCCGTATCTATACACATCGTATATGTGTATATATGTCATTGTATTTCCCTCTTTTTTCCACCGTACAATTGGCCCACGCAAAACGACGAGTCTGCTTGAAACTGCGCAACTTTTTCCACGCGAGCCATTATCTCCATCGACAAACCTTACACGTTCTTATCAGCGAATCTATCGTCGAGCGTAGAAAATTGCATCCTTTTCTAAACGCTGTTCGACGATTTCAACATACACGTTTCTTTCAACCGAATGAATTTTTATTGAGACGGATTTTCCAATTTTCGTTCTCGTTATTTTTCGCTCAGAGTTACACGCTAGTCGGAATTCATTTGGTTGTTTGAAGAAGGATGGAAAATCGAGTGACAAAGTTCACGGGATTATGCGACGACGAGTTCGCAGGACGAAGCGCGTTCATCGTGGCCACAGGGAATTCGAGATGAGGCGTTGTCTGGCGAGGCCGCGAATAAATACGTTTCGAAAGAAAATCCCGTTTCGTCCGTAACGGGCAAACAAGCTCCGTGACAAAGATCCGTAGCTCGGTAAAGGGATGACGAGGGAGGGGAGAAAGAGAGAAAAATATTCTCGCTGCCCCCGGTCACGCGGTGTCCGCCGTGTGCATGTTTGCGATCCAAGTTTGCTCGAGCCCCGATGCCATTTAATTAGCCGTTCTACCCTGCGAATCAAACGCGACTATCTCTCCTCGCGATTCGAATGTTTGACGTTTGAAAAATTTCGCGTGGATCGCGACCGAAAGGATTTCGAGATGAAAATCGATTCCATCAGACAAAAATATTTTGGCGATGATGAAACTGGGAGAATAATGAAAACAAAAAATTCGGAGAATATCATGAATCAATCGCGAGAGGGCGAACAATAAACAAATAACGGAGCGAAGCGACGAGTCGTGGAAGCAAAAAAAAAACAATAAAGCGATGATTGAACGCGAGCGCGGGGTGAGGTCTTGCTGGAAAAATATGCAATTCCGTCGAGAGCTAAATCATCGAGTTGCAGGCAATAGCTGAACGCTCGTGTCGGAGGGTGTACCGGGCTTTTCCACTTTCTGCCCGGCACGGACAATCGGGAGGAATATCCCCGGGGAGCGACGAAACAAACACGAGAACGAAGGGATTATTTCGCTGCAACGATGCAACAAAACTCAGAAAAAAAGCAGGCAAATATATTATTCCGCGAACAAAAAAAAAATTGTTGAAAATTTAAATTATATTCTGTTAAATACTGTGAACTAAATATTATTTCAACAGTAGTGTTGGTAGTAATATTTTTCTTTCGCAACTAAAAATACAATTGAAAAATAAAAATAAAGATCATTTTTATATATTGTATACATTTACCAGGACAATTTTAATAAAAATTATAAAAAACTATTAAAATAAACAATAAAATTCTACAATTCTGTATATGTATATTTATTCCTAATACCATCAAAATTAAACGCATTAGTCAAATATAATATTATGTTCGTCACATTCAACAAAGTAATTCAAATTTTTAACAAACTTTTATTTTCAGTAATTAAATGAAACAAAAAAATGATAAAAGATGAAATTGAAAGAAAATATGAATAAATTTTCGTTTTGTTGCATCGTTATCGATTCGTCCCATCGTTCATTCTGGTGAAAATCATCGTCGGTGCGGACGCGAGCTCGCGTCCGAAAAGCTCGAGCCTCCCCTCGGCCCGGTGTATCGCCGGAATTCGAGCCGAAAGATCGGGACGTCCGGGTCATCGACGCGGCTCTCCTCTCGCCCTTCCGATGCACACACATCGAAAGTTGTCAGGAGCGAGAGAGGGATGATCGCCGGGAGGGCGGGAGAATGCCTTCGGAAAATGCATTCTACGAGCGAGCCGTCGGCACAAGCGCGCCTACATCGGAGAATATACGAATGAAGACGAGCTCGGTCGCGGTATATCGGTGTGTGTTGGTAAAATGGCCTCTCGTCCCCGTTATCATGATTATTATAACTCGGTAGGGTTTCGGGTGTAAACGGACGAGCGTGTGTCGAGCACGGTGTCTGGGCGAGAGAGTTGGAGAGAGAGAGAGAGAGCCAGTCGGAGAGCGAGTCGTAAAGCTTGACGCGCGTGTGTGGTGAATTTTGCACGTGCACGGTGTCAGAGAGAGAGAGAGAGAGTATAAGTGTGAGAGAGCAGGGAGTGTGTCGGAAGATTGTACAGTTTGGAGGGAACTAGAGTTGGCTCCCATTGGCCCCCGCGACCCGCCTGTCCGCATCGTCCGGTCTCGAGGACCTCGAGGGTGGTGGAGGGTTTCTGTGCTCTGCAGTCATCGATTCAGGCAGTCATTGGCTGACTCGGCGCCGCCGCCATTTTGAATGACTCCGGGATCAATACGCGTGGTGTGCGGAAAATAAAATGCCAGGGTAGCCTGCGTTGCCGCGTGTTGCCCCGGCTGCGGTTCCCTCGCCGTTCAACCCCTCTCTTTCTAACTCTCTCTCCCCCTCTCGATCAACTCGCCCCGCGTCTCTCCGTCTATCGTCCCAAAACTGCTATCCCGCGCGCCCATGCTTCCTTCCTCCGCGCGGCTCTCGCGCTCTCCTTCCTTCTCTCGCACCCCCCCTGTCCATCCTCCGTACCCCCTCGCCACCCTTCTTTCGAACCATCCTTTCTCCGATACCATCAGCCACCATTTCCCAGCGTCATCGTCATTCGCCTGCACTCTGGCGCCATCTGCACCGAATACCCTCCGCACAACCCCCACCGCAATTCTTTCCCCCGAAATTCTTTTTTTTTCTTTCAGTCTCGCGATAAAAATTCTTTTTTTTTCTTCTTCTAATTTTTACCTCTCAAAAATAAAAAAAATTATTCTTTTATTTTTATAAAAATAACCGGTAGATAAATTTTTACGCGTATACGCTCTACTTGTATGTTCTCTGAAAGAAATTTTGGTATTTTCGAAAAAAATTATTGATGTGAATATATATATGAATGATTTTTTAAATTACGATGGCTCTCCAGTTTAGGTGTTTATATGGATAGAAGGCTGTTTGCTTATTAGAGTATAATTAATGAGTCCGGAAACGAGAGTATATGAAAGTAAAATGCAGCGAGATTATTATAGGGAGAGAAATATAAGGCGACGAAGAGAAGGAAACGATGCGATCGAGTGAGGGTTATTCTCGCGCGCAACGATCGTGCGAAATATCCGGAAATCGAAAATTGTCCAGGGATCCCGGTGTGTGCTCTGTTTAGTTGCATATTGCACGAACTTCCCAAGCATCAACCCTCTTTTCGCAGCTACGGGTTCATGTAACTCCGTGCGTGTGCATCACATCGGTGTGCACGTGGAAAGGGAACGACGGCTGTGTAGAAATGCAATCATTTTCTACCCCCTGACCCTCCCCTGGCCGCGCTCTTTCTCTCACGGAGTTACGAAATGATTTTGCAGTTCCGTGTATGTTTTCCAGGGTAATTGCACAACGAGTCTACGCGCGAAGAGAGAAAGAGCGAGCGAGCGAACGGACGGTGCGTCGAGGGGATCAATACGGGGGGCTGCAGTTTCAAAATGGTGGGGAATCATCGTCATCGTTCTCTCGTACACACAGAGCCCGAGCTCGTTTGCGCTGGTCCAACAACTATTTGCCGCCATAGGAAAAAAATCTGCCCGGGCTTTATTATTCCCCGCCTCGATAAATTCAAAGAAGAAACCGGAAGGGGGCTCTCTCGACGTTATACACAATATATAATATACATATATCATATTTATTCGTTCAACGTGAAGAATATTCGTTGAAAATTATTTATATTTCGATTTTTTTATTTCTTCATGACGATCGATTTTTCTATAATGCCCGAAACAAAACTCGGGTTCTTCGATTTCGAAGCTCAAAAGGGAAAATCTCTGAAGATTTTCATTCTCCGAGCAGATATTTTGGAAGAAATTTTGGGGCCAGTGACAACGAGAAATATTTGAATTGGCGAAAAACCGCGATTTGCAAAATTATGAATAATTATCGATTTTTGTATTGATTTTTTTTTCATTGGATCTTTCGACTGGGAGACAGAAATCAAAGTTTTTCATTACCCTCTGGAATTATCACGTTTATATGAATGTTTTATATGTAAAAAAAACTTTAATAAAAAATTGCTTTATCCATGTACAGTAAAACATGCAAACAATATATTATTGTTAATGTAATGTGCAGTACTCACGTTTTGAACCGAACTAACTGAAACAAGGACATAAGGCTCTCTTGGTAGCAACGACTTTTTTAGATCACATTTTTAGTTATTAAGAATTTTATCGTTTTTTTCATCATACTTTTCTTCTTCTTTTTTGGATTTTCTTCTGTTCCCGCTTACTTTTTTCCCTCGATGAAATTTTCTCCTTTTTGTTACTTTTGTTTCTTTTTTTTCGTTAATTTACCCCCCGTTTTTAAAATCTAAAGATTTTTCTCAAAACTTGTTAAAAATATACTTTAGTCATATCTTTACAATTTTATTCGTCTAAAGAGTTAGGTTTTTTTTTGTTAGTAGCTTTGTTGTTTCCTCCCTTTGTTCCTTGACCGTGCATGTAGGTTTTGTATTTTTTCTTTCTAAGGCAATGCTTTCTCCTTTTTTTATTTTTATCCTTCTTTTTTCGTGTATAATTTTGTTTCTTCCTTCTCGCTCGTCCTCGATTTCCACTCACTTTTTGACTTCGATTTTTTTGGATTTTTTTGTTTCGTTTTTTAGTTTCTTCTTATCACTCGTCGTTTTTTTTTGTTTTTTTTTTATTTTTTTATTTTTTCTTCTTCAAAATTTCGAAATGAGACAAAAGTTCCGGCAAATCAACGATGGTGAATTATAAATATACTTGGCGCGCGATTTTTCTTCTGTTTTGTATCTTGTTTCTTTTTGGTTTTCTTTTTTTTTATTTGGCTTTTTCCAATTCTTTTGCTTCTTATTGTTTCGAAAGGTTTTTTTTCAGAATTTGAGTTGTTTATCAGACTTTTGCTTGTTCCACAGACGAAAATTTGATGTCTTTTATATGTGTGTGTGCGTTTATACGGTACGGTACTGGTTATTTTTGGTTTGCTTTTTGTTTTTGGTTTGGTTGTAATGTTCCTTTACAAACGGCGGAAATTAATTTTTCAATGAAATAATTACTATTGTAACACATAACAACACAGTGCGACGCGTCTGAAACAAACAAGTCCGGTTCGGGAGACCGGTAGTTCCCCGGTTAGGGATCTGCGTCGAGGATCGCTGCTTTGCGAAGAAGCTGCCAAGGACATGTACGAGGACAAGACCCATCAGCGAGACCCTGAACAAAAACGACCTAAATTCCGAACCGGAAGCTCGGACCTCGTGTTGGACTCGAGAACATTCGCTGCGTCCGCGTGCTCGTCCACGCCCAAGAGCCTCAACGTCCAAGGTCCGAGTCGCCATTTTGAGAAACGAAATTTTGTCGGATAAAACGAAACGCGATAAACTAAAGTGTGTCTGAAAAAGAAAAAAAAACGAAAAAGCAAACGATCGATCGAAAGAATAAACAATAAGTCGAGAGCAGATGAGCGAATATTCGAATGCGAATGAAAACCCGGTAACCGGAAGTGAGGGAGTCGAAAGAGAGTAATTGTGGAGAAAAATGGAGAAAAGCGAAGGTTCGAGTCGAGAATTCGAAAGGCCCGCCGCGTGCCGGTTGTAAAAAGAGTAAGAAGGGGTCCACGTGAGCGTGCGAACGAATGAGCGTCTTCGGCGGAAGCCACCCCCACCCAAGGCGACGAAAGCCCGCTGCCCCTTCCCGCGTGCGAGCGAGAGGACTTGACGGTGTCTTGGTGCCGGGCTGCTCGCTCGCCGGGGGGGAAATTCTCGCTCGGCGAAATATCGTCTACTTTCGCGTCAGCGTCGTCGCAGCTCTCTCCCCCGCGCGCGCCCAAGGCGACCTCCTTCGCTCCCCTAAGACGCGCGACGCGAACGCTTTTCAGCCCCCACTATACCCGCCCGCGTCGCGGGAGAACTTTTCTTCCCCGTTCGCTCCTCATTTCGCGCCACGTGCGACTCCAAGACGAGACTCGCAGAATTTTCCGCGGCGCCGGGTCTCAACTTATTTCCCTCAGCCTCGGCGATGAGCGCGAGGCGAGCCATCGTCGGTCAACGTCACTGGCAACCGCGCTCCGTCGCTGGGCACACGACGTGTCTCTACGAAAATCGTCAAAAAATCTACTATTGAACAAATAAATATGGGATCTCGCTCTGGTGCGTTCCTCATGGTGAGTCTCGTATCCATGGCAGCTTCTTCGTAAAACGATGCAAAGTCGATCCGTCATCCGGAGGACACTCCCCCCTCGCGGAACAACGGCCAGCACCCCCGTAGAACACGCGAACTCTCCCGTTACGATCGTTCGATTTCAATATCGATTATCGCGAATTTATATACGCCCGATTTATTTCGAATCGTCGATTCTTATTTCTTTTATACGGTATCGCTTGTCTCGATAATTCCGATGGAAAAAAAAACCCGAAAATTTGGTTATAACCTTAGATAGAGGCATTGCGAGCATCCCCGTGTCTGAGTAGCAACTGCGCCGTGGCCCCGTGCCGGGCGTCCCCACCTCACCTCGCTGGTCGCCTCGCCACACACCGCGCGCCTCGCGGCCACCTCGCCGCACCGAAACCATCGAAACCCGTACCAACCCTCTCGGACAGCGCGGGCCGGTCGTGCTGCCGCTTTACCCCTCATCATTCCTCTCTCTCTCTCTCTTTCTCTCCTGCCATTTCTCTCTCTCTCCCTGCTCGCTCGCTCTATTTATCTTTCCATCTTTCTCTCACGATCATGTTCATCCCCGCAATGATCCCTGCTTCGCTCTCCTCTCGCCACGACCGGTGTCCGTCTCGCTCTAGGTGAGTCCAGCGACGTGGTCGCTGCCCCGATCCTGCTTCCAGCGAGAGCCACGGGGAGGGAGAGCACACTTCACTCTGACGCTCGAATTCAAAAGCGAACGCGCACCGATATTGTTCCCTCTCGCTCGTTCTATCTCGCCAATAGTGCTAAAATAATACATTTATTGCTCCAATACATTGGCGTACGAGGCCAATGGGAAAAGGACTATTCGTATTATTCATCCTTACCGCCGAGAATCTGTAATTAATGTTTATCGTTATTTATTTACTGCTATTTATATCAAACCTTTCTTTCAGCCTTTTACTTATTTTTCTTATTCAAATACCAAATATTGTATACCCTCGTTTCTCACACGATTCTATTGATTATCGATATTATTTTACAAATCGTTCGCGTTACATAGATATATAGCAGGTTTTGGATTATTGTACATTAATCTTGCTAAGAGTCTGTAATTAATTTTAACCATGTGGGTCTTTTTTTTTACTAAATCTACTTATCTTTATTGCAGTCTTTTTAAATTTGTTTAAATATCTAAAATTGCGAATACAAATGCTTTATAATTTTCTTTTTTTATTAAAAAAAAAAGTTTGTACAGAATTTCACTCAACAGAAAATATCTGATGATATTCTAAGCAGCGCACGTGTGTTGTGCTATAGAAACATTTGAAGGTTTATTGAATCAGAAACGATAAGGATGAAAATAGTACGAATTTTATTGATTTTTTGTTAAATGCAATATTTTTGGATATGAAATTGGTATTTTTTTTTCGTGCACTCGTTGGCCATCGTCAGTAGCAGCAGTTCACATTTCTCTCGTTCACATTATAATATCCTTCCCCTGATACTCTGGTGAATGGACGCGAGGTGGATTCGCGCGCGATTCTCGTTTGAGCGTCACTGTTTGGACTCTCTACGCCTGCGTGCCCGTTTAATGCAACACCGAGAATCCGTGGACGCATCCGCGTGTGCATCGCGCTCGAATCGCGCGTTGAAACGAAGGGTCCATCGGGACGGAAGTTAGCCTCGCGAACAATGACCAAAATTCATCCACCATTTTATTTCTCAATCTCATATTTTTATTTCATTCACACTACGCTTTATATTCATTCAACGATACCGAAATCCTAAAATAAATTAATCGCTCGTTCATTATAATCGACAATACGATTATATTTAAATAATAAATATTTTCAAAAATTTATAAATAAAGTATAGATTAAAGTTTTTTTTTTGCTAGAAGAAACTGAATGAAAGCTGCATTCAACGAAATCCTAAAATGAATAAATCATCCATTTTATTATTTTTCAGAATACGATTATATCGTACGATTATAATCGAGAGAATATTTTTGAAAAAATATTATTAAAAAATATGACTAATGTATGAAATGATGAATAAAACAGTTTTTTTTGTTTAATCTTAGATAGGGATATAAAAGCAGTACTCGCGAGACGAATTTTGCAAAGAGAAACTGAATCGAAGCCGCAGTCGTGATATTCGAAGCTCGTGCAAGGATTCGAGGAGGCTAGAGAGAAACGGAGATGAGGAGAGTTTCGGTGACCGCCGAGGTGGCCGCCCTTCGTATATTTCGAATGGTAACGTCGACCACAATCCTCGCCTGCCACGAGGCGAGCTTCCTCTCCGCCTTTCCCCGATTTCCTGGCAAATTCTGGATTCCTTGGGCCGCAAGCTGTCCTTTTCTTTCTCGCTCCGCAATGTCACCGACTCGCTTCGACCGCGTCGCTCGCTCTCCTATTATTTGTACACACAAGTTAACGATTTTCACGTGCATCGTCCTCGAAGTACGCGAGCGCACCCAACGACCCTGCAGAATCATCTCCATCCGTGCCAGGGTTTGTATATACCCTTCCTGGAAGCGAGACTGTACCACAGAGCCTCTCGACATTACGGAAATTCTCCGTCCTACGATCTCTATATACTACTCCCTTCGAAGAATCTTCTAAAACCCTTCCAACCTCTGACCATCGACTTTTATTTTTTTTCAAATTCCTATTCAATATATATTCAGTAAAATAGTTTAGGAAACTCTGTTTTCGACAAAACAAATTAAAACGCACATTTTTTCATATGTTGCGTGCACTGTAAAAAATCTGGCGTTAAAAGGGTGTTAATTTAACATCATATTCTTGGTCTATATAGTTGCCACCGTTTGGTGTAGAATGGCATGGTGTTAATGGATGTGGTTTAATATGCTATGTTTTATCAGTGTAAAAAATTAACACCACCATATAAACACCATTTAGAGAGTAAAATTAATGAAGTAACACCATTCGGTGCGAATAAAAAAGAGATACAGATTAAGCAATTTAAATAATATAAAGAATATTTTGGAATAATGCAAGTTTCGATTTTTTCGTAAGGTTAGTGCACATTATATGCAACTTTGTTCGTAAAAAATTCCATTTTACCAAGTTCGTAAATTATTTTTTGTTTTTCTCTCTCTGAATCTAGAGATTTACCCTGGTGTACAGTAATTTACTATCTAAACTTGTTCTTTAAAAAAAAAATTTTTTTAATTAATTTTTTTCATAATACATACGTTGATGTTGAATAGCAAGTGTTTTGGCAATGTGTTTAAAATATTTATATTTAAGTATCAGTTCCTTGAAATAACGATGCTTTCCCTCAAACCTGATTAACAAAAGATACCCTCGTAAAGATAAAAAAAAGTCTACTGGTTCAAAAAGTATTTTGTATAAAATTAGAGGACGAGGATATAGTCTTGAGTGTTCGTTTTCAGCTCAATTTAACGAATTGTCTCGGTGGCGCGAGAAGATCCGACACTCGGGAAAGTGCGCGAAGCATCAAAAGTTCCCAAAGTCCTTCAGCGGCGTCCACACCCTCTCGGGTCGCTCTCCCCTTCAAAACGTCGCGAATTCTCGCTTCTGGTCCACGGCGATCTCCCTCGTACAAAAATGTTAGTTCGCGCTCTTTTCTTTTTTCTCCAGGGTGCGTGAAAAGCCCACGAGGAGCTCCTTTGTCGTCCCTCTCGTTTGTCCTCTATTTCTATCTCTGTTTCTCTCGACATCCTTGCCCGAACGAAAATAAAGATTTCGATCCCAACCGGATAAGTTTGACCTGGATTTTTTTTCAACATCTCGATGCTGAACTTTCGTACACATGACTCCGGTCGCAACGAAAGGGGAGTTTTTTTTATTTCTTCAGAGGTTACCCGGAGCCGCTTGCCAGGTTCGTAAAAGGGATTAATTTGCATTTAGTTGACCGGGGTCGCAAGCGGACTCATCTTCGCAACGTCCTTTTTATTTACTTTTCTTTTTCCACCCGATTACCATGCTGAGCCTCGCCAAACGAAAATTTTAGATCACAGATATTTGAACCTGATTAAATTTCTCTTTGATTGTATTTATGTTGTCGGATTTAATTATTTATATTTTTCGCATTTTCCGATGGTCTTTCATAACTTTTGATAATTGAAAAATTGGCCGACGTAAAAAAAAAGTAAATGAACAGAATGGAAGGACTCTCGGGACGGTCTTCCAACAAATTTGGGGTCGATAAAACAATGAAGGGATGAACGGGGAGAGCCGCTTTTTTCTTTTTTACAACGAAGCAGCTGCGCTCACCCGAAGGAACGATCGTGAATTCTGCAGGACCCGGGATGGACATGGGGTGAAAATTTCACGTTCTTGTCATCATTATTATCATTATGATCGTGAATGCCAATGGTCTCTGATTTACCTGGGCAGCAGAGCCCGCACGGGTGGCTCCGACCCTTCGAGACTGTTATTTCATTCGGACAGATGCCACGAATTCGCGTCAGGACATCCTGTCATTTATCTCATTAATAAAATTATCCACAATCGTTGAAAGAATAAAATCCATGCATTCTTTTCACTCAGGGACAAAACGATTGGCCGACATTTTTTAAAAATTCTACAAACGACCTGATATGCCACACGGCGATTTTACAGCTCGAAAGTCTTTATATAATCCTGAATGAATGGATGGGAATCGCGCCGAGCGGGGGGTGGGGGCAAAGAGACAAGAGAAAGCGACGAGAGAAATGTAAGAAAATCAGTGCGGTGTCTCTCGCCCACGTAGCGACACCCTCTTGGCTGCTCGCCTAATGATCAGGAAGTCCTCTCGGCGGAGAAAGAAAGAAAGAAAGAGAGAGAGAGAGAGTTTGCTCGCCATCCGGAGGGAGGGGGCTGATTTCTTCGAGGACGAGGGGTGAGTTTGCTCCCAACGCGAACGTTTTAAGGGTAATTAGTAAAAACAAAGAAGCTTTGGAGGACCTTAACCCCCCTTTTTCTCGCTAGCCCACTTGACGACGACTGGCGACCATTCGAATCGCAAAATGGCCGAGACTGACGAGAAAGACTCGAGGATGATGAGCCGTCGAGCAGAACTCTCGCCCAATGATAAGATCTAAATGAGAAAGTAATCTTCGAAAAGACTAACGAACGCGGCGAGAGAAAAAATAAACGAACGGACACGAAATCTCTTTTTTAACTTTTTTTTTTTCATCATTCTCATCTTGGAGGAACAACTTTTGGTGGAGAATAATTCTGCTCGCGATACAAAATATTTCTGATTAAATTTAGAAGACAACTTTCATATTCGATAGAGTAAATTTTTTAAATATTTTTTATTTGTTTAAAAATATTTTTGGAGGTTTTAACTCGTGATGACGTTTACGTGGATAATTGTAAACGGTGTTTACACACTTATATATAGTAGGGTTGAGTATGGTCAGGACTATTCAATCATTTCTAGGCAGTTGCTATATTATAATGTGTTCGTCCGGCTCCGCGTCGCAGATCACGAAATGGGTCAATTGGATCATGAATTTTTACTCGTATATACTTACGTTGACTAAATAATTTTTCAAACAAATAATCTATGAGAAAAAAATGGTAATTCTCTTATGATAGAATGCTCACCATATTTCTTAAATGGATTTTTCAAAATAATTGACGATCGGTCAATTTTTTAATTTTGCAAGTAATCTCTTTCATTATTGACAATATTTAATAATAGAAAACGATTGACATAAAACATTAAGTGCATAACAAAAATCAGAATATTTTCGTTGAAGATATAGTCAATTGACTACTGAATATACCAGTATATACAACCTAAAAAATATAATTAAATATTTCTCCAGTTTATTTTTTACTGTTTGTTTTTTAAAAGTTTGACGGCATCGAGTGACAAGCAATTTAGCTGTACAAGCTTGCACATATTTTTTTATGACGTATTTTGCATGAAGTTTTGCCGATGCTTTCAGTTTCGTCATAATTCAATTTTGTTTCCTGTTTCGTTGTAGTTTAATTATGATGCAGGGACCGGACGTTTTTCGAGAGTGCACGGGGGTTGAAAAAAATGTTTAATAATACAGGAGTGCGTCAGGCGAGCGAACGAGGGAGAAAGAAAACAGCGATGCGAGTTTATAGCATCGTGTAACAGATCTGATTTTGTTTTCTCCATAACAGGCTCGCTTTCGCGCGAGGGGCGAGGAAAAAACCGCGGGCGGATCGATCGTCAATTCGCAGCGGCAGATCGGGGCGGTGTAATTTTTATACGGAGGCTTCGTAAACGTCAAAGAAACTCGAATTCACGGTTATAATGCGTTCAAACAGTTTGGAATTTATCGAATTAATTCTCATCGTATCAAACTAATTACGCGTCTCTTTTCGCTCGGTATATCGATTGAACTCGAAATAATTGTTACTCGAGTGGCAATGTATGTGTGTGTAAGAGTGGATGCATGATGAAATTGTCATATGCAGGGTATGAAATTGTCATATACAGGGTATGAAATATTTCCAGTAACATTTTTAAATCCCTGCATAAAAATACTTTAGTTTATATAATCGTCTCTATTTTTTTGCGAGTAGTGAAGATCTCGTAGTAACTTTTTAAAAGCCAGTGGATCATGAAGATTTTTGAAAAAAATCGAAATACGTCTTCAAAAATTCACATCATTAAAAAAATTTTTTTTTTCGATTTTAAGAGCCTGAATGAATAGACATTTTCTTTGTCTATGTAAAATTTCGGATGAAATTTTGCGACTGTTTAAAGGGATATTTCAAAAATTTTTTCAAAAATTTTCAAGGCGTGTGTGATAACTTTTAAAATCGTCCCTAATAAAGTTGATTTCGTCAAGAGGAAGGAAAAAAAATAATATCGTAAATTGAAATTTTCATGGGTCTACGAGACCCAGTGCTAGCTAAAAAGTCTGATATAATAAGATCTTGAAATGGGAAAAAAAATCGAAGGGTATATGGTTGGATAGAGGAAACACGAGCGCGAAGAACAATCACCGGAGAGCAATAAGAGAGCAACACGGAGCCTAGCCCTACCCGACCTACTACTAACCCAATCAGCCTTGCGATCCGTGAGGGTCCTGGGACAATGTGATTTCACGTCCCGCGTACATCTTCCACATCGTCCCCGTATACGTATAGTATCGATTCTCATCGAGAGGGAGTTCGAGTGCAGCGAAATAACCCCTCTCGCTTTCTCCCGGCCCGCGCGGATCCCCTTGGACCCTCATTTCCCTCCCGCCATATCGTTCCGCCGGTTTCCGCTATCCGACAAAATTGGCGAGCCAGCTAGCGAGCGAAAACGCAAATTATTCTCCGGCGTATAAGACCGGCCGGGCGAAACTTTTCGATCCGAGGCTTCGTGTGCTAATCGAATGAAAACAAAAATTTCGCCCCGTAAAACCAAGTCGAATAAGAAAGTTGAAGCCCCTCGTCGTACACTGTACAATTATTATCCTTTTTTTCCGCGTTATACTCTTTATTCCTGGCGTGCAGCCTTTTATCTCTTTTTCGTAGACTTCGTCTCCTCTTTCGGATACTTTTCCTTCTCTTCCTTTTACCGAGGCAATCTGCGGCCAATTCAACCGCGAGAACGAACAATCCTTCCCCGACTTCGGATCGAGAATCAGCTCTACGCTTTTGTTAATAAAGAAGAAAAAAGGAAGACTTACGTGCTAGCTAGGTTACACTGTAAAAAATCTACTGTTAAATTGGTGTTAATTTAACACCATTCTTGGTCTATATAGTTACCACCGTTTGGTGTAGAATGGAATGGTGTTAATGCGTATGTGGTTTGATATGCTGTGTTTTATCAGTGTAAATAATTAACATCACAATATAAACACCATTTAGTGCGTAAAATTAATAAAGCCACACCATTCGGTGCGAATAAAAAAGAGATACAGATTAAGCAACTCAATAATATAAAGAATATTTTGGAATAATGTAAGTTTCGATTTTTTCGTAAGGTTCGTGCACATTATATGCAACTTTGTTCGTAAAAAATTCCATTTTATCAAGTTCATAAATTATTTTTTGTTTTTCTCTCTCTGAATCTAGAGATTTATCCTGGTGTAGGGTAATTTACTATCTAGACTTGTTCTTTAAAAAAAAAATTTTTAATATTAATTTTTTTCATGATACATACGTTGATGTTGACTAGCAAGTGTTCTGGCAATGTTTTTAAAATGTTTATATTTAAGTATCAGTTCCTTGGAATAACAATGCTTCCCCTCAAACCTGATTAACAAAAGATACCCTCGAGGACTGATTTGCTTAATTTTTAACCCCGTGAAATCAGCAAGTAACACCGCTCAACATCTTTTACCAAACACACCGGTGTTATTATTTTACACCATTTCCTTTTACCACTCATACCATTTGGTTAACACCGCGAAATTTTTTACAGTGTACTTGATTATAATAAAAATCTCTTCATAGCAAATTTTTAAAAATAATAATTACGAAGAGTTTATAAAAAATATTAAATACTAATTTTCAAAATAATTAAACAAAACTTATAATCGAATATTCAGTCCAATCGATTATTTTTTATGAAATGAAAGTTGTAAAACTTTCGAAAGCTGGTTTTAAATAAATTGTCGAGAGAACGTATGTACTTTCTTGGATATCATTCATTCAAGGGTTCCAAATCGATCCAGGTTGGAGAAAGAGCGAGAGAGAGAGAGAGAGAATCTCGTGTACTAAGCCAGATGTCTGCAACTAAGGAGAGAGGATACTCGAGTGAGACTCTGGGAATCACGTGACTCTCGGTGTATACGAATTGGGCATCTGGAAGATGACCCGGCTGACCGGGTCGGTACCTTCTTCTTCCACTCGGAAGATCAAGGGACCCAGAAGTGAGGGAACAGCTTCGATAAAGACGGTGAAAACAGGAGGCACCCATCTTTTTTTCTCTCGATTTCTTCTTCATCTTCTTCTTCTTCTTCTTCTTTTTCTTCTTCATCTCTCTTTCTCTCGCTCGCTCTCCCGACTCATCCGTATAAAAATTTCGTAGCAGCTGCGCTCTACAACCAGTATATCGCGTTAGCAGCCTCGCAGAATTACGGTGATTTCCTCTTTCACATATTTTTTCCTTCTCTTGTTATTTTTTCACTTTTTTATTATTACCATTTTTCGTAACACTGCAATTTTTGTTCTCCTCTTCGCATGGTTATTGGTATGTAATTTTGTAGCCACGAAAAACTCAATCTCGACAACAAAGTGTATTTATATATTTATGATCTTTTTTTCCTATTCAGCTTTTAAGAAAACTTTCGTATCGTATTCTCAGTACAGATGCTTATTGAAGGTGTTTTTTTTTCGAGAAATGTTTTTAAGGTAGTTTTTAAGGTAGTTCTATCGATACAGTCAAATCAAAAGTTTTTATCTTTGTGGTTTTTGAGCTTAAGTTTATTAAGAAACCTGTGACCTGTTCTTGTAACGTATATGTATGAACATTTAAAAAATTATAATCCTAGAATTTTTTTAAACTAAAGAAAGGTTCTTTGTAGTACAGTAAAGGAACTGTGCAAAATTTCAACAAAAGTTTTACTACACAGAAGTCAAGATATCAAGAGACTGCAGAAAATAGTGATTTTTTTAACAATAAATATCTCGAGTTCTACGTAGTAAAACCTCTTAAAATTTAATATACAATTGCACATTGTATCAAAGAGGGTATTTGCAATTTTTAAAAAAATCCTAAGAAAACGATTTTTTGATAGAACTACCTTAAAATCAGGAATAGGGTCAGTATTTTGTATTTGCGATTGTACTTTGAGAATTCTCCTCGTGATTTCGTAAACGCGTCGGGATTTCGTAAAATTCCCGTTCTAAAATTTCTCATTGTTGATTGAAGGTCGCTGTGGTTCATTTTTCTTTCTCATGATTTCACTTTTCTTTGATATTACCCGGATTATTTCTCACGCTGATTCGAGGCCGGCCCATTGTGCGCGACTCATTCAACGTTTCGAAACGGATGTTCGTGAATATATAAAAGTCCGACTATATATATAGGACGGACTCGATATCACGAAATTTCTTCGTTTCATTCTGTTTCGGGGAGTGAATTTATTTCGTCCGTGATATTCTTTGGAAAAGTCTGGGATGAGATCCGGATTCGCGGAGAGTCATGCATCACCGGGAATAAGGAGCGAAAGAAAAGAGGAAAAAGGCGCCGGCCGGTTATCTTATCTCGGCGTCCGTGTTATCGCGAAGACCTCGTGGGCAAGGCGACGCGCGCGGCTCCTCTCGGCGTTTCGGCTCCATAATGAAATCTCGCGGACTTTTCTCCCGGCGAGAATGGCCACCGCGAGGTGGAAAGTTTTAAGAGTGCGAAAGTAGACGCGAGACCGCGGGACAAAAGATTTCTCGCGATGGTCCCTCGAGGCTCGCAGCCGGCGGGGGGGGGGGGATAAAAAGGGGAAAAAGCGAGAGAGCAGAGCCCGAGGGGAGGGGAACGAGAACGGTTTTCGCTCCAAGATTTAGGAGCATCATAAATTTCAACATTTTTCTGGTCATCTCGACTGCTCTCGAGCTTTTTGTCTTCTCATTGTCGAGCGAAAGTTTGACATTTGAGGAAAAATTTTTGATTTTTCACTCGAGTGTACTCAAAAAATGTGTTTCTCGGCGTGAATTCTTTTTTTTCATGTACGATTTTTTTTTTCGTAGGATTGAAAGAAGTTAAAAAAAAATAATAATTGAAGAAGGGTGAAATCGAGTACGACATCAACGGGCAGACCAAGATCTCGTTATCCGTCTACTTCCTGTTTAATTGAAAGCAAAGTCTGTGGATTTTTAATTAAGGAAAATTCAAGATCGCGACCCCCGTTTTTCCACCGCCGTCTCGTCGTTCTGCTCGTTCGGTTAATGTTTTCGTACGTCCATCTATCGACGAGAAATTGCATCAGAGAGGTTCCTTCCTTCCTTCCCTACCTCGCCGGGCTGGTCGCTGGTTTCACAGCCTCCTCAAACAATTTTATAATTGATTTCATTTTCATTTATTTTAACGCTCGCCTCGACGCGACTCGGCTCGCTCGCTCTCTTTTTATCTTTTATTCCTCCTCTTTCTTTCTTTCTTTCTCGACTCTCGTGTCGCGTCTCGTCGTCCCGATGCTCCCTCCTTACAACGTGCCCGAAGAAGAGCCTCCCGTCGACCCCGCAATCAATTTAATGTTTTAATTAAGAGTGTATCCGCGAAAAATTAGATTTTAATCGGATCCGGGGCCATCAGTATGGTTTTTCAGTCAAAACTCTTCTCAGTTTCATTCGCAGATTGAATTTCCATAAAAATACAGCCCTTCGCGTTCTCCTCGGCTATTTTTGTCCCCACACAATTCTCGTTCTTTGAATCCGCATGAAAAAGCTTTTCCCCCGTCATCTTTTAAACATTTTACGTATCAATTGCGTTCGCTATAATTTTTCGCTGACTCTGATATTTTAAGAATTAATTTTTTTTTAAAGTGGTATATACGATTTAATATGTTTCTAGCAGATTTGGACATCGCGTCGAAACTGTCTCTTAAATTCGAAACAAAACGGCCTGAATAAAAGTTATCAATTCCGAAGCCCGTCGAGCTTTCGGTGACCGTCGATCCAAAAAATCCACCATTTTGAAATGCTATTGCTAGAGCGGATTGCGCAAGCAACGGGACAACACACGAATTTATATTTGGCATGGACGGCATACTCCGCTCCGTGCCCTTTCATACCGCGAACCCGAACATGCATTATTTTTTTTCTCCTCTCATTTCTTTCGCTCCTCGTGTCTCCGTACAGCCCGAATTCTCGTATAATTTTTCTCTCGACGATCGAAAAATCCTAAAAAAAGAGACGAAGCCATTAAAATTTTTCGTTTTTCGCTTCAACGACTTCGGCATTGTCGAGAGTTTTTCTTCTTTTCCTCGATTCTCTCTGCTATTTCTCTTTTCTTTTTTTTTTCTTTTTAAACCTGCAACGAATCAAGGTTCGGATCTATTTTTGGGCGTGAGTTCGAGACGCCGGCTCACTTTTAATACTTGCAGAAAAGTTTCACCGTTCTAGAATCTATTCTCGAGTGTTACGCAACTATATGCCGTTCGCCGGCCAATGCATTTGTGCATTTGGCGAGAAGCGTATGCCGATGTTCGGTATATGAAAAGCCGAAGCGCAAAAATGTTTGTTTTAACGCGGCTTTCGAGCCCCCTCGTCCGCGCAACGATGATTCCCCTCCGACCCTCTTCCCGCCGCAATTCGCCTCTCTCCATCCAGCCTTGAATTATTCGGAATGTGAAAATTTCTTAAAATTAGACTCTATATGCTGCGTTCTTATCTTATTCTCTTTCGTTCCACTTCCTCTTGCTACATTCTTCTATAAAAATTATGAAAAATCCAAGACTGCATACTGTATAAAGCCATTTTTTAAAAATATTTCACTGTACATTCAAGTGTTTAATTTTTACATACTTGTTTATATTAAAATGCCCATGAAATTGTGTATAATACTAAACAAACGAAGGATGAGTAAATTTATCATGACGATACATTTTTACGGTTCATTTTTATTTCATAGTCTGAATATTTTATTCTTGTGTATATAAAAATTATAAAACAATTTAAAAAAATATATTTAATGAAAATATCTTGAAGGGTAATCGAGTGGTTGGAAATGAGAGTCCATTTGTAAATTCTCCAAGGATCGTGGACGAATGATTGGAATGCCTAATGGACGTTTGCGAAGACTGTCGGGCCTCTCGGGCAGGGAAAGAAAATGTAAAATTTGAAAATGGTCCCGGAGGAGCTGGAAGACAAAGGGAAGTCGAGTGAGAGAGTGGAAAAAGCTCGGTGTCGGATGAGAGTTGAAGAAAAGGCAAAAAGGGTTGCAAGAGCCAGAGGGTGCGAGAAAGGGCAGAGAGAGAGAGAGAGAAAGAGAGAGAGAGAGAGAGAGAGAGAGAGAGAGAGAGAGAGAGAGAGAGAGGAAAAAGAAAAAATAACGGAGAAAGGGACGTTTCACCCCTTTTTTCTCTTTCGTCCAACGAGAAACATTTTTCACCCTCCATTTTTACGCTATCTACCGTCAGGCTGCATGCACACCCCCATCCCTCGACCAACCCCCAACACTGAAAAGCGCCCCGTTGAATTCCCCTTGAGCCACTCGACAGCCCGATCCGATCGTTCTGATCAATAAACGTACATATTGGACTGGTCGAGCTTTTTTCTTCACAAATTCCACGTTTTCCCATCCCTCTCTCTTTCTCTCTCTCTCGTCGCTTTCATTTGTTTATTTTGTTTTTATCTTTCCGAATTTCATTGTGAGTTTTTTTTTTAAATCGATTTTTTGTTCGTATGGAGCTTTTTACTGTTCGATGAATTGGCTCGATATCGGATGTGCATAGGAAGATAGCCAGTGCGTTTTTATAGTTGATTTTTTATTCGGCAATCGGACAGAAAAAAATTACATGCGAAAGCATTGCTAGCAGGTGACTTGGAACAGAAAAACTAGGGAGGAGAAACGCAAAAAAAGGCGACGAAAAAGAAGGTCGAAGACTCGATTTCCGGGAATTGATTTCCGGTGCTGGCGACGTTCCCCGATTGAATTTTCTCGTGTATCTGGTCGAGTAACCCTGCCAAGCTGACGGAAAATCGATGCAAATTTTTCCCATAATTAACTCCTATATTATTAATGAATTTGCATTATAATTATATAATTTAAATAATCTTTTTATATTTTTTATAAAAAATCTCTTTACCGTGTTCCATTTATTTTTCCTTCGTATAATATCCTTTCTTACATTTGAAGGGGAGGAGCGAGATGGATAAGGACTAAGAAAATTTTTTCCACCCCGTTTTGTGTTTCTCGCGAGATATCGCGCAAGGAGAAAGAGCAGAGATGAACCCCCTGGAGCTCTTTCAACCCTTGCTCGGGAGAGGGGTGGTCTGGAAGGAAGTTTAGCGGCGTGCACGACCCTTGGTCTTCCGTCAAAACTCGCGCACCCTTGCGAAGAAAAAAGGGAAGAAAGACAGCGCGGCGATTGACGGGGGTTAAGACGACAGGAGGAAGCGCTCGAAAGAAATCCGGGAAAAGGGGGCGAGAAAAAAAAATTTGAGACCCTACCGATATTTCGAGTCACGTTCCGAGCAACTTCTGAGGTCTCTCAAGGCGAGGATTCAATTCGAGCGGATGCACCATTATTTCGTAAACAAATCCTTACCAGCCGACCCTCCTCTTCCCACCCTTATACATTATTGCGGCAACCGCCGTGGCTCGGAGAAAAAAAAAAGAAAAGCGAAAATTACGGGAGCAGCGGAACAACGGCGTGAAATTAGTTGAATGAGTGAACACGCTTTTACTGCCGTCTCGTTACAGGTATAATTCTCTCTGTTTTCCTTGTCAAAAATAATTCATCAATTTCGTTTTCCATTATTTCCCACTTAATACATATATTTTTTAAATTAATTTCATTTTAATTAAAAACATTTTATTTCTTCAATTTCCATTGATTAAGGGAAATGTCAATTTTTCAAACGTTTTTGTTTTATTTATAAGCTTATTTTTTGGTATGTTTGTTGGGCACTGTTATCAGTCTAAATGAATGAAAATTGCGGAAGCGTCACCTTTGACCATGGCTCACGACACTTGCCGTTCACGATTAATTATTCGAATCTAATAGGTCTGGGTGGGAGGCTTGATGAAGTTTAGGCTCGAAGGGATGTGTGCCTATGGCGGACGTGGCGAGCGCGAAAAGGTGGCGGCCGCGCTGTTGGTGGGAGGAGGGGTCGTCGGACTCGCAGGGGAAAAGCAAGAGAGAGAGAGAGAGAGCGTGAGGGGACGTGATTGAATCTGTACCCGACCAATCGTGTTCGCATCAAACATTGATTAAAGTATTTCCACTCCTATTTTTCAACAGCGAATGCATTTCGATTTTGCAAAATTTCCCTCATTATTCTGCACTTTGTAAATAAAAATCTTAATGATAACATGAATATTGTATACTCAACAACAAAATAATAAATAGCAAATGGTAGCCACGGAGCAAGCTTTTATTCGCCCCGATCGTTTTTCATGAATAAAGTTTTCTATATTAATTTTCCCAGGTATGCTTTAGTTTTTTTTTATATAAAAATACGTATGTTATTTGAACAAATAATAATTTGAATATGAAATTTAAATCAAAATATTAATTAGCGAGTGACTTCGAAGCAGAAATGCTAACTGTTCCTTTTTTTAAATTTTCAATATTTTGTGCAAGTTTCACAACATGAATTTTCATGAAATAAAAAAATAACGCTGACGAAGCTTTTACATTTATTATTGCACCGCAACAATAATTTTATAAAATAAAATCTTAAAACTTAATACCTTTGCATTATTTTTCGATAAACAGAAATTTAATGAATTAGAGATTGTATCATTTTCTATAAGACTACGTGCAATTTGTTGAAAATTATTTCCCAGTGTCGAGCTTCCTAATCGTAGTGAAATATTCACACGACGTGTTGAAGACGTTATTCAATAAAATTCGTAAAAAAAAAAATAAAAAATTCTATCGATGATCAACGGATTATCCATCGTGCGGTACTTTTCACAGCAAAATTATAGAAATAGCACAATCGAGGCCATGAGCAAGGGGGGGCTTGGAGTCGAAACGGCGCGTCTCCGAAACTCGTCCGCGCTGAATTTCGTGCGTGGCATCTTGGTACGCCGCGCGCACGTCGAAAACTGACCCGTGTCCGTGGAGCTGCCGGTGGGACCCCGTGTCGTGTACCGGGAGAGCGACGACGACATCTCTTGCCGGTGTTCGTTCGACAGAGAAAAACACCGAGAGAGAGAGAGAGAGAGAGAGAGAGAAAATGATCGGGCCCCCTCGCGAGTAGCCGAAGAGTGGGGTCGCGAGTCCCGCGATGAGTTTCGACTCGCGCGCGAGCTGAAAAGGGCCTCGACCCTTCGGGTCCACATTTTTACCCATTTTTTTCGTTCCTCATTTTTTTTTCGGCTCCCATTATCATCTCGCGTGTCGGGAGGTTGGGAACGTCGCTCACCCCTTTTCTTCAGGTAGATCTCCGAAAAAGGTTGATGGCTTGTAAAAGCTTTTGACAGGGTGAAAAAATGGACGAGGGATAGGGGAATTTCTTACGCGGCGAGACGAGTGAAAGACACGATCAAAAGGAAAGGGTCAAACGCTTCCTTTTCTCCTTGCGGAGCCCCTCCCGTTGCGGTAAATGTTACAAAGTAACCTTCATCTCGAGGATACTTGTATCTCCGATTTTGTTCAAGGTTTCTAGTTTTCGGAGCCACGGGAAACTTGAATAAGCGACGACGTATCGCAAGAAAATTAATTCGGATCTCGCATTCCCACACGACGTCTTCACAGCTGGATACTGCGAAAATTTTTCTTGTTTCTTTTTTTCTTCTCTCGTCATATTATTCAAACCGTCAAAATATATTTTCGTTTCGTGCTTTCCGCGAAATAAAAAATTTGGCAAGGCGTAATGGCTTCTGAGCGATTTGAAAATGAGTATTGGAAATAAAAAATGTCTGCTTGAATGAGAGACGTTGAATCCTGTGGACTTTTGGGTGACGGTGGGAAAATTTGACAGGCGACACGCGTGATTTAATTTAATAGCGTTTTAGTGAAGAGATCATAACGCGGGTGTATTTTTGCCTTTTTCGGAGCAAATTTCGAGAGTTTCCACGAGTAGAACGATGAGTGGACACGAGACGCAATTTCCAACCCCGGCACTCTCTCGAGTGCAGCACCGCCATCGCTCGGCGAGGCTGTGTACGTGCGTGCGTGTTCACGACGCGGCTCTGTGTTCACTTTATTATATCGATCGTTACGAATGAGTGTACACGAGTGTACGATAGAGAGAGAGAGAGAGAGAGAGAGAGACATGAGCTCGCGAGTGAATAACCGGTGAAAAAATGTCCAGGGGTTGAAAAGAAGCAGAATAAATCGAAAATTCAGGTGTGACAATCCGAACGATATTTTTAAATTCACTTTTACCCGACATTTCATTTATTCTCAAAATTGTCGAAAAATATTCAATGACCGCGGCTTTTTTATTTTTTCTAGTAAAAAAAATGAAGCGAAAAACAGCGAGACAAAAAGCGAAGCACATCGAGACGAAACGAATTCATTGAAATTCGATAAATTTTTGTTTCGATAACCGGATGGAGTTTGTTGTTACGATACGAATGGGGAATGGGAATTTACATTTCACGGGAGCACCAGAAATGTATATATTTTTAAAATAGTAAAACAAAGAGTCGGATGAATTTCATGGAACTGCATGTGGGAATTGAATAAATTCGTTTCCTCTCGTTCAGCACAATATAGCAAAAAAGAAAAATAATAACAGCGGGGGATGAAAGGAAAGCTTCTTATTTTTTATTATTTTCTTTTATTAAAGTATTTTTATTATTATTAGCGTCAGCTAACAAGCATAATTCGCTCTCGATGCTATTCAGTAGAAAAAGCAGTGATAATTAACATTTTTAAATAAAATGTTCTTCGTTACTTTTAGACAATTGAAATAAGTTTTCATCAATCGCGTAAATAGTTATAAAGCGCAATGTCCAAGCTAGAGCCTCATTCTTGCACAAAAAGTCTCGTCTGAGCACGTTCGGAATTTTTCCCTTACCTCGATGTACAAAATCCGATCGCGAAAATCCTAGGCAGGCTCGGAAAAACTTGTTAATTCTCCACAACGGACGAAAGAAAAATAAAACGAATGGAGAATTGTCAAAGAAATAAACTGAAAAACAATGGCACACTTGACGATCGACGTTAAAGGAGCAAAAGCCACGAGCGAAGAGAGGTGACAAGTCTCCCCTGGGCCAAAAGATCCTCGGATAAGTCTCCTCGCTGGCTCGTGCTTCGCGCAAATGTTTGTAAACACTGTGGCGCGACGACGTCGTCCTTGAAGTCCTTGAGGCAGCGCGGGTGGTTAACCAAACATCGTTTACCTCCCCACGAGCGACTGTATATACGATTTCTTCCAAATTTTCTTTATTCTCATTTAATTCAAATTTATTGAAAATTTCGGCAATTTTTTTTTTCGCAAGCTGCGGGTCGACTTTTAATAATAGTTTGGTCGACTGTCGGCTGAATTTTCGTGTTTGTTTTTTCCTCCAGCTCGTTTCCACGTGGATTTCGAGTCGAAGGAGAAGTTACGTGGAAATAAGTAGATATCGCGCAGCAGGGAAGGCGAAATTAACGTGAGGGATTAGCGAACGTGCCGGAGCGTCCCTGTCCCTGAAAATGTGCGTCGCACGAGATTCCGAGGGATGGGGGACGCCAGCGACGCCTATCGCTCGCTCTTGCCTCGATATCGGCCCTCATTGAGCCTGCTCCGACCGCTGGGAATCCTCCTCCGGCCGCAGAACCGATTATCACTTCCGGTTCCTCCGCAGTCACCTTTTTCGCGCCCGGTCACTCGCCCGACGAGTATCTCCTCTCTCTTTCTCCGAGCTTTCCCGCTCTCCGGATGTATATCGCCACAAAAATTCACCCACGTGACACTCGCAATTCCGCGCCGGAAAGCCAAGACTCTCTCACTCGACCCGTTCTCCGCGCGCACTGGAAGACTCGTCGGCACTTATCCAACTTTTCGCCCGATGCGACATTTTTCGTGAGTCGAGAGACTAAAAAATGGGAGGGAAGAAGACGAAGAAGAAGACGAAGAAGAAGAACACGAGATTCGAATCCGTGTAGGAAATAATGGTGCGCCTCGCAATCGGAGCTCCTAAATATCGGGCGAATAACAAACGGGAGGCTGACAATCGCGTGGAGCGAATCTATCGCAGCGATTCGAGCGGGTCTCGCTTCTTCGCGATCACGATGGCACTATCTCCATGCGAATATTTATGCGATTTATTGCGGGCGCGACTTAGAAATGCATCTAATGCGGTGCACGCCGCATAGAATGCATGCACCTTGGTGGTGGCGGCGTTTACGGCGGCAGCGGCGGCGGCGGCGGCGGCGACGTAGACGACGTAGACGACGTAGACGACGTAAACGACGAGCGCCAGTGGCAGGAGTAAGAACGGGAGGAGGAGGAGAGAAAGAGAGAGAGAGAGAGAGAGGGCACTCGGAGGTGGAGTGAGACCAGAAGTAGGAGGTGGAGGAAAACGCGCAGAGTGAATAAGATCGCCGAGAGTTAAGAGGGCGAGAGAGAAAAAAGAGAGAAAGAGCGCGGGGAGGGGGGCAAAAGTGAATTCATGTGATGCTGCATGCGCATGCGCTCCGACAAAACTTTGTACGTGTGCACTCTAACGTCTGAGGTTTTCTGTACTCGAGGCCCTCTCCACACTTCAACGTCACTCAGTGGCGTGGAACTGTACCCCCTCCGTCTTTTTTTGCTTCTTTTTTGCGCTGTTCTATCATCTCTCGAAAATCGCTATATCCGAAAATTTGAATTTCAGATCTATCGCTCGTCTCTCTCTCTCTATCTCTCTCGCTTTCTTTAAACTTGAGAGCAACGATTCTTTTGTTTTTCATTCATCGAGATCGACGAAGCTGACGATTCTTATTTGCTTCTATATATATTAAACAGGTTTTTATTTTTTAATAAAGGAAAAATAGTATTGCCAGATAAATTACGAAAAATATAATGCATTCCGATGAAAAATATGTTCGCGAAATATTTGAGAACGAAATGTATAACGATTATAATTTGATTTGTTTCGTTAATTAATGGAATCGGTTTATGAGCGATCGGGAATTTCTTTGATTTTTTAATTCGATGTAACAGTGCGTGGAATACATCGAATATCGGAAATTCACTGAGAGAAACACGTTTTTGTTCGGCATAGTTCAGATTCACGAATATCTCGGCTCGGTGAAATTTTCGAGTATTTTCCGTTGGCAGGTATGCGGAGTGAGTTGTACGAGCCGAAGGGAACAGGAAGCAGGGAGGAAGCGGAGGACGGTTATACATTATGGACTCGAGTGCAACACTCGCTCGTGACTATTAGAGTCGTTTGCAGGATGATACAGACACAGAGAGACGGACGATGGGAAGCCTCGCCAGTCGCGAAATCGCATAATCCGTCACAAAGTGAACTTCGGACACTTGTTCGACAACGACGAAAATTACAACAAGTATCCATTCTTTCATCAGACGTCATTTCCAGGCATCGAAAAATAAATAAAATTATAAATAAAACAACGAAAAGTAAAAAAATTATAGTTAAAAAAATGTGTGTAACGCTGTTTTTAAATTTACTACACGATCAACAAATTCATATAAATTATTGCTACATTCAAGGACCCTGAGGGGGTTGTAAATTCTTTCTTTCTCCCGATAAGAGCGAAACTTTCCGACGTGTGTCGTTTTTATCTTTGGAAGGTCAACGGGATCCACGAAATCCTGAAAGGATCAAGTCTGGAGAATTTCGCTCCTGGTCCCCGGCTAAGTACGTCACTGAAGCCATTTTTCTTTTGCCTTGCTTTTTTTCCCTCTCTTCGCGTTTTTTTGTGTTCGCCAACGATGAAAGTTACTCGGTAGAGATATTCTATTTTAAACTTTGGGACGCGGGAGGAGCGAGTGAGATAGTTGAATGGGATAAAGAGAGAGATTGGAGGGCGGAGGGGGGGAGCAAGGTACCCCTCGCTCTTTTCATCTCTTCATCTCGCACGAGCGTGTGTGCTGTGCTTCGCTCGCTCTTCCCGCTTTCCCCCTCCCTCGCAACCACGTTCGCTCTTTTTCTCCTTTCTTATTTCTCATCTTCCTCCTCGCCTTCTTATTCCTTCTCATCTTCTACTTTGCGGCGTACTATTTTTTTTTTCATGCATTTTCTATTCTCACGATATTTTTTGCCCAGAATTTTCAGCCATCGTGTACGAAAATCTTTTCGTAATTTTTTTAAATCGTAAAATAATAAACAATATTTTTTTTGTTTTAAAAAATTTTACTTGCATATTGGAGTAAAATTTCAAGTCTTATTTGTACATGAACACTACGTGATTGCTCAAAATTTTGAATTTTTTCCTGCTTTCGGAGGAATTTTTATGTCTGCCATAGTATTATTTTTCTCTTTTAGGTGAATTTTAGTAAGAATTCAAGAAAATTACACGATCTGTTATCAAATTTCAATGAAAAGATAATAATTTATTTGTATGTACAGTATCTGTGTAAAAAAAAATTAAATGTCCATCTTGATAATCCCTCGACAAACCATCTGTTTATCTAATTGCTTTTATTTCGAGGATCAAATGAAATGATGATTGAATGAAGCGCGATGGAGTAAAACATTGTAATCTGGGTATGAAGCGAGTAATGAGAAAGCTCGGTTGCCAGGACCGTTGACTAGCAATCCTGGATAATGGCACCAGGTAACCGAGGCGAAGTGACGATTACGGGTCCAATTAAGCGTGGCTAATCAGTCAATCGCCTCGCTAAACGCGGTGACAGTGTTTGACCGGTAGAATAACAAGAGACATAAAGAGATTCGATAAGAAAAAAGAAAGAAATATATATATATATATACGAATGGGGGGTAGGTAAGAGTTTAATTGCCGTTGAAACTGGCACGGCTGTTATTATTCATCGAGGACTCTAAACACGTTTGGAATGCAGAAGAGGGACGAATCTCGTTGACCGTTCGCAATTAAATGAGCGAACGAGAGAGGGCAGAGGAAGGACGGTAATACCGCGAGAGGGATGAAAAAGCGCGAAGCCGGGATAAACGGAATAAAAGAGATAATTGGTAAAAAAGATACGAGAGAAAAAAGCGTGGACGGTGGCAGGGAGAGCAAAACAAATATACGGAGCGAAACAGCGAGAATAAAAAACGGCGTCGCGAGAGGGAATGAAAAGAGTGAATTCATTGCGGAGGGTCCCGCGACGTTTTTTTTCTCCCTTTTTACCATTTTTTTTACCTTTTCCTCTCTTTCCCGCCACCACTACCATTAGCGGGCTCGGGAACAGTGTGCCTATCTCACGCGCCGCTATACGAATACTCACTACTCTCGGGGCGCACACACGCGCCCCGAGGAATTCCGAGGATGGGGAGGATACGTGTTCGACGCTGCTGTACCAGCGCGTTTCAGCGTTTCAACTCCCGGCTCGCTCCAACTCACCCCCGTCGCGACCCTCCGGCGCGCTGAGACTCTTGTTTTTCTCTATTTTCCGGTTTTTATATAGCCCGACCGATGTTTTATCCGCACCGGAGTGGCCGGCGAGGCTAGCGCGTGGGAGGGAGAAAAAGAGTCTCGTTTTCCTCTCTCTATCGTTTTTTTCCTCTCTTTTTATCCTGGCTACGAGCGCAACAAGTAGCAGATTATAAAAATCACTCGGCCCGACCGCCGCACCCCCGGGGGCTCCGACATGCGGGTGTGAAAGCGAGGAGAGACAGAGAGCGCAGCGAAAAAAAGTGAAAAAAAGGAATGGAAAAAGCTAAATGTAAATTTGCTGAGCGAAGGTGAAAATAAAAGAGGAAAACGAGTGTTTCGGGGTCGGAAAAGTTTCAGCAAGCTTTCCCGGATGGGAAAATAAATATACACGCGGCAGTGATCACGATTTTTCGAGAGGATGAGAGAGCAGCGCAATCACAGAAATCCCTTCAATTATTTTCATCGAATAGGCAAATTTGCGTAAAGCATTTTTTTTGAAAATACAAGGGAAAGAGGAAAAATAAAAATTGTGTTTCAATATGGTTCCATATACAAGATTATAAATAAATCCAAATTAATCTAACATTTTTGGATGTTAATTAATTTGAAAATTGATGAGTTACGCGAAGGGGTTTTAGCCATAAACATTTTTTCGTATAATATAAAACTGTTTGGAATTTCATTTTATTTGCCTGTCCTGTTTACAGGCCTTTAATTAACTTCATACTTATTGACATCCAACAATTTTACTCGTTATACCTACCGAGAGCTGCCACGCACTTGTTAAAGTTTTGCTTAATTATGTTTCACGTGCGTATCGAATTGATGTATACCATAATCCGGATCTGTCTAAACATTGTATAATCGAGTGAAAAATTTGAAAAATATAAATGAGTTAATTTAAAAAATAAATCACATACCTTCCCTTTGCAAAGAAAAATTCCATATACAGTGACGTGGAAAAGTTTCGGGCCTACCTTTTTTTCTTGGATATTACATAAAAATACGATTCAGGATATACAAACGAGAGATGACAATATATAGTGTATACTTTTATTAGGAAACAACATATTATAGGCAGTGATATTCTTCTCTAACAAATTAATTATCCAATAATTTTTATTTAATGAGTGCGCAAAAGTATTGGGCCATATGCTAATGCGTTTGAAAAAACAAAACTAATAATTTCAAAAATAATAAAAAATTGTTCGATTTCTTTACTGCAGTTAGTACTTTGTTGCCATGCCCTTGGCAGCGATCACAGCAGCACATCGTGCTTTTCCTGATAGATTGCCTATTTGCAATAATATGTGAACTTTTACCATTTTTAAGATAATTTTAATATTGTTTCTTGGACTTCATTTTTCATTATTCTTCATATTTTTAACTATAACGAGCAGCAACGCGGCCGCTTTTTCCGTTTCAACATGTTTGAATTGATGTTTTACAATTATTCTAAGCGTATACTTCATACAATTTCGTTTAAT
>JAPYYW010000660.1:0-77223 GCA_030522545.1 Cremastinae sp. A BG-2022a
CTGAATTTATATAAATTTGTTTAGTGGCAAAGAACGTTCTTTCAAATTTTCATCGTGTTCTTAACAAATTTCGATTCCCTATACTTTTAACATGTAAAATTTCATTTGCTTTCACCAAGGCTATCGAAACTCTTTCAGATAGAAGACTAAAAATTGGCACAAACACTTAATTTCGCATCTACAATAACATACTAAATAAAAATGTTAAAAATCGAAGCGATCATCGTGAAACCATCGTTGAGTTGACCTAAAATTGCTTATATACATCATTGAACGAGAATCCGGCTCGATCGGAAGATTGAGCTCGTCTCCTCGCTCGTTTTCGGGTGGACGGCGAACAAGAGACGATTATTTGGCAAATCTGTCGGGTGATCATGATCGGGAGGGCTGAGAAATGGCGGCGGTCTGAAATTGATGGAGGCTTAATGAAGTAGCGCCGCGTCCGCTGGAAGTATAGAGAGAGAGAGAGAGAGAGAGAATTCGAGAGACGAGGCGTACGAGAGCGCGAAGGATCGGATGAAAAAAAAATGGGTGCGTATATAAGCTGATGGTGGAGGACTGGTGGTGAGCGACGAGAGGAGGTCGATGTGAGATGAGAAAAGCAGGGAAGGAGGGAGGGGGTGAGAGAGTAAGAGAGGAGAAAGGGGGGAGGGAGTTGCAATTTAAGCCGTGCCCACGGTGCAAAAATGCTTGGGAAGATCGTCGGCGTAAAGCCGGTGGCCGGTCGGTCCGTTCGTTCGTCGCGCTCTCGGGCTGCCTCGGTTCATTAACTGGAAACCCAATAGCGGTTGTTTGCATTGGCAGACGGCGAGAGTCCGTCCGGGCATCGAAATTGCGAGCCATATTGCATGCGAGAGAGAGAGAGAGAGAGAGAGAGATGGACCCGCGCCACCGCCCGCCAATAGCGTCTGGCACGGCCCTCTCGTGTATACGTTCTCATCTCTTTCGCTCAAATTCTCTCTCTCTCTCTCTCTGTCTCGTCGTTATTGACAACGAGGGACCTCTGTCCTCCGGCAGCCGATCGCGGGATAGCGTCATCCCTTCGCTTACATCTCCCGTCTCGCTCTCGCGAGGGCTCGTTGCTCGCGCGCGAGGTGTCTCCGTCCTCGTCATCGCCGTCCCTGTCGCGCGACCGCCCCCGCGCCTCGCTCGCATCGATATTAGTTCTATCCTCCGCTGCACTCTTCTCCTGATAGCGCGCAATACTGCGACAACGCTCGCCGAGAGTTCGACGACTTCATTATCGAGATACGCACGCAGCGATATATATACATGCATGCGCGCCGACAGTTCCGGTCTCCTTTCGGCCAGCCTCGCTCGCGCTTAATCGTTCCATTTTTCGGTCCGCTCGAGCGGACAATGCGCCTGCAAATTATTCTCGGGCCTCTCTCGCTCTACCGTCCCTTTATTTTCGATCAATCGCCAAATAGTGCATGACGCGCAAGAATCTCCGATATCGTACCAAGACTGCGCAGCTATTTTTAATTCACGGTATATAGTTGTAGGCACTGAGAGAAAAGTATACTAGACATTGCTATACAAAAGTAACAACTATATCTCTTATTATTGAACTAATTACATTTTATTTAAATTCTATCCTAAATACAATTACGTTGAACTACAAAAATATATTTGATTGTCATATAATTATTATAGTTGTCACTTTATGGTAAAACTTATTGTACTGATTATCATAGAATTAATTACATTTTGATAAATAGAGACCATAAAAAAATCAGAATATATTTAAAAATGTGTGTACTCTGTTCTATGGATTTAGAAAACAGTATAGTAGACAAAAATTTTTTTTAACGCGTTAAAGTACAGCCTATTCGATCAGATTTTTTTCATCGAGTGTAAAAAAAATAGTTAAAAAATTATTATACAAAAATTGACTACAAAAAGCCAAAAAGACCATTGATTTTTCGAAAATTTTTAACGTTTATTTTTTTAGTTACTCTCAAAATAAATAGGATTTTCATTATTTTCGAGAAATTTCCAATCGATCTGACACTGTAATCTATTAAGAAGAAAAAAAAGAAAATTTTCACGAATTATTGAAGATGAAAAAAATCCGCTTAGACTTTGATCGTTTTCACGTATCGGAGAGTAAGAATAAACGTTACGTTTCTGACAAACTCGATTCTGAGCTAAAACAGTGAACAAAACTTTCGTCGTTGTTTTGGCGTATCGACGAAAAAAAAATTGGTAAATCGAAATGTGGAATAAAAAAAGCGTGAGAGTGGCCTCCGCAGTTAAAACACAATTACGGATGAATTTCTCTGGCATGTATGGGGCTCGGTTATACGAAGCGCGTACCCTGCTCTTTCGTGACAGACCGCGGGCGTACCGCCCTGTCAAAATAGATAACGCTCGGGGTAAGTCACCCCAAAGTTAAAATCGCACCCCTGCGGCGAAAGCTCCCCCCTCTCGGTGAAATACGCCCAGCGTTCTTCCGTCGTTTTTACCTACACGCTTTCTCCGCACGCAGCTCGCATCCGCCAATGCCTGCCAATCCACCCTCTACCCGAGTACGGTCCTGCTCGATGCGTGCACTACGTCATCCATTCACTTTCGTTTAACGCTGACGCCAGAAAAGGGTGGACGCGCCCTGCCAGAGGGATATTATAGACCGCAAGCCCGAAAGATATCGCGTTATATATTCGCCTCGAAGCTACACACTGTCCGCCTATGAAATTCTGTTAAACACCACAACGTCCAACGACCCATCATAATAAGATTTCAAATCGAAGAAATCAATTTTCTCCCTTCATTTCGTTCTGTCTTATTAATCTTTCTCTATAATTACACAAAATTCAAACGCAACATTTATTTTCAATAATATTTATATTTTTTCTTAACTCACGTTCTCACGACTTCGCATTTGATTTACTACTCAAACAAAAAACTTTATATCAAAAATTATGATATTTTTTAATACATGTATGATTAAACATAAACATATTCCATACACGAAGCAAACTGAAAAAGTGTAAATTTTAACTTTTCAAATGTATATTTCTCGTCATAAAGTTCTGTAAAATAACCTATCGAACAAGAGTCGTATTTACAAGCAATCTTCCTGACATCAACACAATCAATTTAAATTGAAGAACGTCTCGTGATAAAATTAAAATCGCGAATATCTTATTTTCTTAGAATATACATAAGTGGAAGCAAATCGGAAGTAAATTTAGTTTAGAATTCCTAACGATACGGTAAATATATGAATCGATGTGCTCAATTTTTAAAAAATAGATCTATTTATTCAAAACTCGTAAGGGAACAATGTCGTGTGTGTTGGAAGGAAGCAGGGCTCACCGGGGCGAACCCTTTCTCTATCAACGTTTCGAAACGAGTCGACTCGTATATCTGTATTCGCGAGGACGTGACGACATTAGTGGAGCCTCCTGTCGCTAAATACCTAGGGGAGATACGGCCAATACTCGTTACCCACACATTGTCTCTCGCTGCTTTTTTTTTCCTCATTTTCCCTCCCGTAATCGATGCTGTTCCTGTTTATCGCGTGTCTATTCGCCATTTTCCTGCGTATTCACCGAAGATTTAAAAACAAAGAGAAACTTTGGGAAGCGCGAAATAATCCACGCTGGATCTTCTTAATTGTCCCGTGATTAAGACGCATTTTAACGGATGAAAACTTGGCGTGTAACAAGACAAGATTACACGAGGATGAGAGCAAGCTATGTGCAAATTTTAATTGCTCCGAGTGTCGAGGAAAGACGAGAGGATCGTTTGAATGTGCTACCGTCGAGCATACTCGATGCCTCATCTCACGATACTTTACGATCTCCCGGTGCAATATACCGTAAACGAAGCGAAATAACTGTGGCGCGAGGGAAAAATGCATTTTTTCCATTTTCCATTGAATCCAGTATTTGTCTTGTGCCTTCCGCTATCCGGTCTCAGCGCTACCGCGTTACGCGTCCACGCGAGGAGAAACTTTGCGAAGGAAGGGCGAGAAAATCCCGTAGGGAAGAATATGCGAGACGACAATGAAATTCGCGGTTAAAGCGATGCCGCAGATCCCTCAGTCACTTCAAAAACGCGATTCGCTCATATATTTTTAATTCTTTGTCAATAAAAATAATACTTATTCAGCCTACGTAGATTAGTGGCAAAAATTGGTTGATTTTTGGATTTTGTTGAAATATCAATAATTTGCATACTTTCGAGTAAATCGCGTTTTTCAGCTATCTCTCTCGCACTCACGTGTCACGTAATACGCATCTGTGGTATCGCCTAGTCTGATTGGTACAATCAAATCAAATTTTTATGTCAGTTTTTTTAAGTACGATGACCTGTACTTATTTACCATACAACGTATTAAAATAATTTTAAAAAATCCTACAATTTTTATTAAAAACTAGAGGAAGCATTTTTGGAGAACAATAACGAGCTATGCTCGATTTGAAGAAGCTTCGCCATCTAAAAGTCAAGATATTGAAAATGTTGTGCGGTTGCATTGAAAATGACAACATGATTTAATACGTGCTTTTATGGAAGAGTACTCAAACTTGGCATTTTTAACAGTAAATATCTCGATACCTACGTGATGAAACCTCTTAAAGGTTTTGGGTTTGTACAGCAAAAAATCAAAAGTTTTACAACGTTTTTCTCCAATATCAAGTCGTTTGAGAGTAAAAATTTATTCAGAAAATTAGTTGCAAATTAACTGAAAAAGAACATATTTGAAATTCAACATTGTTCAATGACAGATCTATTTTCTATGTGACAGCAAAAAAAAAATGATTAAATTTTTTTGAAAAATTGTATGAAGCTTCTTCAACGAAATACAAGTATCAGTGAATACTGTACTTAAATTGAGAAGCTAATTAATTATAGACATTCATTGTACAAAATTACACCTTAGAACACGTGCTCTTATATGGGAAGGTACAGAAAATTTTAACAATAAAACTCTATAATGAATGAGCTGCCTAATAGTCGGAAAATGGAGATGTTATTCAATGTTGTGTAAAATAATGAATAATTTTCCTTAATTTTCGATTTTGCACACGAAACCCTTAAAATTTAACACACACGCACAGGCAAAGTAAAAGGCCTGTGCAAATGTTCGATGAAATCCTGTAAGAAGAGAATAAAACGATAGAAGTATATCTTATGGTATGGAAGAGACGAGCGGGGGCGGGTAGCGGAGGGGGCAGCGAGAGAAGATCGCTCGAAACGGCGAGAGAGTAAGCGTGTACGCGGTTATGGAGGGGAAGAGAAGTCTGGCGGTGGCAGGGGTGCAACTACTTACCATACTCCCGACATAGCCGAGTTCCGCGTAACTCCTGCCGGCACGGCGCTCCGCTCGACTCACCCGCTCGGATAGTAGCGTAGTCGCTAGCACTCGCTTCTCGGCGAACGCGGCCACACGGCCGATCCTCCGCGTCTCCCGCAGACGCATTTTTTTTCTTCGTCCCATATTACACGTCGAGGAAAAATAAAGAAAATCGAGAGAGAGAGAGAGAGAGAGAGACGCGCGAAACAACGGGAAAGTGCGCCACAATCGATTGATCGCGTAGCGAGCTCGCGAAAGGCGGTTTGGAGAAAAGCAGGCCCGGGAGAGGGAGAAAGGGTCACGAGAAAGAGTCGTAAGAATGGGGAAATGGTTGGGGGGGGGAGAGAGGTACACGAGATGGAAGAATACAATCGATGTTATCGTATACATATATAAGATTGAAAACGTGGAAGACGTTTCGTCTTCTTTTATTTTCATATTTTACGAAATTGGAAAGAAATTTGATGTTTATCGTATTTCGATCGATTATTTTATTGATTCGGGACTCGAGAATGCTGATATGCTGATAAGATTTTCGCGCTCGCGACACCGGGACGCGAGGTGTATTTACCTCGGTGCTGGCCAAGTCACGAAGCTTCGCGGGATAGCTCGCGGTCACGTGGTTCCCAATGAGAACACGACGGAAGGATCGAGTGGTGGGGAGTGATGGGTGGGGGCGGGAGTCACGTTTGACACTAGTGGGGAATGAATGAACGACGAGTGCACCGAGCAAGAGGAGGCGGAAACCGGGAGAACTGGATCGACGAGGAACAGAGAAGATGGAGAGGAGGAAAAAGAGCCGAGGAGGACGGAGAATCCATTTGGCCCGTTTCGCTGCCCATGAAAAAAAAAAAGAGTCACCGAAAATTCCACCCGGGGTACGTTCAGCTTCGGACATTTTTCGGAGATTCCAATTAGCTTCAACGTCCATGTTGTAAGCCTTATTTTTATGACGCTTTTGGAATATTTTTTATAATATACGCTCATCGCTCGTGACACATATTTTCACGAAACGAATATTTCTATTTTTTTTTCAATCCGCTGACAATCAATTTTTTTTTCAGTGAAAATGTTCGTAAATTTCTTACTAGCGTCGTTATACTTCTCTCTCGCTTTCGTGAAAAATAAACACTTTTTACGTATCTGCGTACGCACGGATAAATTTCGGGTAGTTGATTTTTAGTAGGTTCTCGTTAAAAAACTTGGCACACGGGATAATTGAGCCCGGATACAACGAAAGATAGGATGAAGCCGTTCACGGTGGTTATTCGTAACACGTGAATGCGATTTAGACGTCGCCGAGTTTTAACGCCAGCGAAATGGTCCATTAAACGCGCGATTTGTGCGACAGATATGTAAGCAATTACTGTTTGTATCGCGATTCAAACATTCTCCCCGATGAAACATTCATGTTTCTCGCAACAGAAATATATTCCAATTTATTACATTTTTTTACGGACGTAAACTTCAGAGAGAAAAAAATCTATACAGGAGATTTTTACCACGAAGTGACAACTATACTAAAATTATCACTGAATTAAACATATGCTTAAATCCGATTTAATCCCAAAATTACCATTAAACTAAACATATATGTTTAAATGCTATTTATTATAATCGACTTTTCCAGAAGTGTATAGTGTAAATATAGTTGGTACTAAGATAATAAGCAATAAGTCGAATCTTCGTAGAAAAAAATGTACAATGTCGTGATTTCCTCAAAAGTATTAAAAATTAAGAAAAAAAAAGTGTCAAAGTCGTAATTTTTTCTTCAGTTTATGAACGTATTTGGACAAGTTATTTTTCCATCGGAATAAAAGGGAGTACATACGGAAGTAACAAAAAAATGCAGCTCTCAGTCAACGCGCGGTAGTTCATTCAAGAGTAAATTTAATTTCCAGGGTGAATAACGACTAACAAACCGCAGTTATATAATAAAAAGCTATGCCGTGGGATGTGAATTAATTTTGGGTTGTAGAGTTTTCTCTCCTCCTCCTATTTTCTTGGGGCTCCCTTCGCTGCGCGCTGCTTCCACTCGTTCGTGTCCTCTCCCTGTTTCCTCGTTCTTCTAAGCATATACCCTCGCCCTCGTAACTGCCTCGGAGTTGCGAGAGATTATATGAGTCTGCTCTCGTTCTCTCCCTCCTTCGTTCTTTCTTTCTCTTTCTCAACTGGAACGCTACCAAAATTCAATAAAGTCGAAACGAGAACGAAAAAGCCCTTCCTTTCGCGACCTCTCTTCCTCTCCCCAGAACATTCTTCGCGAGCGGAGTTTCTCCATGGGGAGAATTCGGGCGTCACAGTCATCGGGAAGATCCGGTGCATATATTAAAGGGTCATAAAGGCTTAGATACACACAGATACACGTATATCGATCTACACCGTATACCGAACAAAGGGTTCGTACAAAAATACTGACACTGAGATCATATACAGATACCCAGCTTCATCCTCTACTTCCTTTATCTCCTTCTATCCTTTGGCTTACCTTTCTCCTTCAACTTCTCAATGTGTACGTCTTATAATGACGTGAAATTCAAGATATTTTTCGGAACAGAAAAGAAAAATAAAATAAATTTACGAGTTGACCATACAATTTTCTTTGTTATCCCATATCATTGGAATCAGTTTTCGAGAAACTTTCGTTATCCATTCACTTAAGATTGTATATACCCGAATAATACATTTAAAAAATATATGTTTACATTGAAGAATGCTAATAATTTTTCAATCATTCTTAATTATTTTTGATTATGTACCGAAATACACTTTAAATTATTTAAATAATTGTTAAAAAGGAGTTTTTATATTCGGTCACGCGATATTCAGATAAATATTTTGCCTGAAAAATTATCGAAGCGGGGTAATCGAGTCACATTGGGAACGCGTGCGCTGACGGAACACAATATATTGCAATAACTTCAATTACCCGAGACAGGACGTTCACGCTTCTGCTCAACGCGCGGTTTGTATACGATCTCTCACATGTACGGATCTCTCTCTCTCTTTCTCTCTGATGGTACTCGGTAGGGTCGCGGTTACACCGTTTGTGGTAAATGCGGCGATGCTCCCTATACTCGTTCTCGTGTACGAGATATTATTTTCCAACTGATGCCATCGCGGTTTCTCTTCGCGCTACGAACTCGAAGATGTACGCGCTGCGAATGAGTAATTTATTATTCTTCAGTTAGGCTTAAACTTCGATCATTACTTTTTTTTTGTTTTCGTAGAATAACGGGACACGTATGAGAGAAAGAATTCCGATAAAGAATTTTTTGTCATTGCGGTTTAGAGAACTTTTCTAATAACTTCTTTTTTTCCGAACTGAGAATTTATGTATGAGAACATCGCATGTATGAGTCATTTATTACTCATTGTCAGTTAAGCGTGCACTTTGATCATTTTTTTCTTGTGTATAGAATATTGAGATACGTCTGAGAGAAAGAATTGGTGTTCAGTGAATTTAACGTAATTCGTTATTATATGAAATAAAATTATTATGGAGTAAACAGATTGGGTTAACCAAATAAAGTCAAAATACATTTTTTATAGAGTAATTGAAATCACAATTTCATTGAATGTATAAAATAGAATAACGAATCGAAACACGTATGTATGCATGTACACATTGCACATTTATTTAATCTAAAAAAATGTTTGTTCTAAATCGTGCAACGATATTTTTTTTGCAAATTGAACTAAATTCATTGATGGTTAAAGTTTAATCTTTTCATATAAGTGTTGTAACAACTACATTTTCACAAACTTTTTTTTATAAATTGTACAATGTAAACTGTATTTTTATTTTGGATGTCTATATAGCAAGATGAGTGGCTAGCGTGATTCATTTACATACGATTTGCATATTTAAATCATTATATTGTAAAATCGTTTGTTTAAATTACATTGTAAATCCAAAACTCGACGAATTTTGTAAAATCCAGCGAACCCTTATTATTGTCTCTTGACGTAAAAATTTTTTACCGATATGCGGTTTATAGGGATTTTTTTCGAATTTTCTTTCTTTCGAGGGAGCTTGTATACATATACGCATCGTAAAAAGATTAACGTATATATAGAGCATTGCGAATTGGCTTTGGGATGTCAGCAGGACGCAAAGCCAGCGGCGAGGGTGCCCTTTTAAACAAGTGCTCCTTAATAAAGCATTGAGGCGCGAAACCACCCTCGAAAATTCGCCGACGCGCTCGACGCGCACAATTCCCTCGCAGCGTCGAACGATATCTCTATACGTTGGCGCCTCGGGGCTTTTTCGCGCCTCTCGCACACACGCTCAAGCCGGTACCCCGAGCAGCCGACACGCAACCGTTTTTACACGGACGAGCAAAGGACGGACCTCGGTATTGGGCGACAGAGCGACGAATCGTATCGAGGGACGTCGTGCACTCTCGAGCATCAGTCAAAAGCCCGCTCCTCTCGTTACTTCGTTAAATTCTGGAAAAGAAAGTGTACTCTCGGCGGGATATTCGCGCAGGGACTGCGAAGACTGCGCCAGGAATGCCGGCTGCGAATTCTTCGCTTTCAGAGCGAAAAAAGGAGAAAGAGAGAGATCAGCCGACTCCAAGTTTCATTCCCTTGAAGAATATGCCCAGAGTCTCTCGTGGGAGCCAACGCTCCACCGGGACGAGATAGTGTCATTTATTCGTCGCACGCTCTTCGTCGCATGGTCTCCAAAAGAGAATACGTGTTAAAAGCAAGAACTAAAAATTATTTAAGCTGCATGAAAGATCTAAAAAACGAATAATCGCGAACGAGTGTATATATATGATGTCGAAATAACAAGAACGCTCTTTCAAAGTAGTTGACTCGGTAACACGTGATTAGAAATCGTTTTAAAATTTTCATGTACTTTGTTTGACACAATATATTCATTTCAAGATATTTATTATTAGATATTTATTATTAGAAATCATTATTTTCTGCACTCTCCCAAAAGGTTGTTACAATTTTACAATGTTACATTTTTCAATACTATATATCTTATTGACTTCTAAACGATAGACCTACTTCTTCACATTGCATCAAAGAATGTTCAATGTTTTAAAAATTTTAAGTAATTTTTTTTACAGTTTTTGTAAACACTAAGAAATTACGCACATAACCTGACATGACCTTCAATTTGAAGTATCCTTGGATCAACTTGTAACTTGTAACAACTCCTTTCATAAACTTAAGATTAACCATGACGTCGTACGAGAAAAAATTAAGAAAACAATAAAGTTTGAATTTAACTATACCGAGATAACTTTCAAAAGGCTTCGTCATCTAGAAATGGGGATATTTATCGTTGAAAATCATAACTTTTTGTAACTTTCCACAAGGGTCTGTATTAAAAATTATAATTTTCAACATTAAATGTCCTGACTTCTAGAAGACTAAGTTTTCTAAAATTCATCAAAGAAGGTTCATCCAATAAAAAAATAATAATAATTTCAACTGATGATTTGACCATTAGATTACATAGGAAAGGAAACATTTGAACGGACTGTCACGGTAGAAAAAAAAGCTCAATGCGTAAATCGTATACTAGTTAATATTTTGTGAACCGGATGTAATTTCTTCCAAAAAGTAAAATAAAACAAAAAAATTGAAAAAAAATCTTTTCGTAACGGTCGATATGACAAGCGCGTACGTGTAGCGCGATTCGAGGGATCGGAACTTGGAACGAAATAAAAAAGCTAAAAAATAGCGCGCGTATATAGCCTCGGGGGAGGTTTTCAAATGGAGCACAGGGGTTGTCAGAACACTATATCTGGCCGATATAGGCGAACGTTTGAGTGTGTATACGGTACGGGTCGACGGTGTGACCCCTCGTCGCGCAGCAGAAGAGACCTTCGTTCCACTCGAAATTTCGCTCGACTAGCGCTTTTTTTCAACATTTATTTGACAGCTGTCGGCCGCAACGCGTTCACGTTTTACCCTTAAAGCGCGCGTACGCGCCCGTGGATATTCGCACGCACACAAAAAACGATTTTGCCCCGGAATGATCGCGGCTTTCCGCGCGATGCCTGCTGTCTTCGACTTTTGTCTCGAGGGTCGCGGCCGCTTTCCCTCTCTTGTTTCGAACACGTGCAGCGATCCCAATAAGCATACTTGGCTGAAAAAGGCTCCTTCCGGTCAGCCACAGCCCAAAGACAAGACAAAAAATATCATTCATACGCTACAGTACTGCGTTGGAAAAATCGAGGCGATTTCAACCTGTGCAGAAATGTTCCCTAGAAATACCAAATACCGAAAAACTATATGATAATATTTCAGCATAAAGGTTTTAAATTATGCTGACATATTATAAAAAGTGTTTTAGTGTGATTATACTAAAGGAAAAGTATATGGTACGTCCTTTACATACTTTAAGATAGTTTTATCATTAAAGCAAATATAACTAAAATCGATGAAAATTTTATTTTTTGTAGACGAATACTTGACTAAGTTACGTGTTATTTTTTAATGGAAATTTCTTAAAGTTGATGTGATTATTTTGAAGGTTATGCACCGTTATCCGGAACTTTAATTATCGAAACTTTACAACAAACTTATCCAACTGACACCATCAAAAAACTGAAATTCAAAAGACTGAATAAAATAGAAGACGTGAAAAATAATATTATAATTTCTTCGTGTCATTTATGAGTTTTTTTCAAAATGCTGTCACATTTTTTAGCAAAAATTTTTCAATTTTCGTTTCTCAATACATTTATAAATAAATCATTACTCATGACGCTTACACATTGTAGAAGTTATTATAAAATTAATAAAATATCTTTTTTATATAAATAAAATAATTTTCATATTTTTTCAATTTAGTCATTCACTTAACTCCAACAAACCGACCGAACTACTTTAAAATGACATTTATGCCGATCTCAAAATATTTTAAGATCCCAACTTCTTAAGACATGATATTAGATTTTTACAGATCGTTAATCCAGATCTGAAATATGTACAATTCTACTCTATAAAAGATACATTTAGTTTTAAACTGATAAAGATAGTGGTAACTGTATAATAAAATCCAGTCACGATATCTCTCACAGTCAGTACAGGAAAATCCCTCATAGGGTTCGCTACACTGGTGTAACGGTCCTAGATCGGTTTCCTATCGATTTTTGATCGATGACTTCGTTATATCTTGATTTTCGCAACTCTGAGAAAAAAGAAGAAATATATCGGACACATTTCCACCGATAGGTTTCGTAAGCGAGAACAGCATGCCTGGCGAAGCCTGAGAACTTTGTCAATTAGAGAGGACAACAATTAGTCGTTCGTCGGAGCGACGCGAATCGATTGGACGGTTGTCGCTGTAGCCTCGCGGAAGAATAAGTGATAGGTAATAAGTATAATGTAACGGATCGGAGTCGCGTTGCGGTGAAACGCGATGGATTCTCTCGACTTTCTTTCCTATACCCGAGCACGACCGTTCACGTGCGGAATCACGCATTCTCCTGTCCGGGACGCGCGTACGGCGACAGACACGCAGTTATAAAGCGACACTGGACGTATATCCAGGCGGTGAACGCCGCGAAAACCCGTTAATCTCGTATTACACGTACGTACCTCGGCGATAATAACTTCCTCAGCCCGATCGTCGTATTGCTCCGCTGGCGCAATATCCGATAACTCAATTCTGTCCTTACCGTTTAATAAATATAGTCTTTATTTGACGAAACGCTTCCAAGCTTCGGAGAACTTTACGAGTCTCTATATGATTATCGAGAAATGAAACGATCAATGCGAAGTTACTTTTGGAATTCATCAGCGAGAAAAGTTTTATTAATGTATGCCTTATTGCGCAACGATGAACGAGCGCCCTTCCAGCATGTCGTGGAAATATAATGAAAAAAGTAAAATAAATAAAAAGCAGCGACGCGTGCGAGTCACGTACAGCTCCGGAGAATATCGGGCCCGATATCGACGATTTTTGCCTCGTTAACGTGCGGAATCGTGCAGATACGCAGGAACGGCGGCGAGTCTGTCGGCCGATAAAAATTCTCGAGAATGTTGCTCTCGCCGGCGTCACGGCGAGCCTCTCGTTGTACATACAGCGAAAAGAGAGCGCTTCGATCTTGTAGACAATTGTGTCCAGGCTCGATCTCCTTTCGCGTATCGTCAAAGCAGCGACTCCCGGCCGGTATAGTTCTCTCGCGCGGAAAAAGTCTTGTTGCTCCGACGAGCGAGACGCTCGTATTTTCCCGAGTGCGTACACGAGAGTTACGTGACACTTTTCTCTCTCTTTCTGTTTCTCAAGTCGCGACGAGCGATCGCGGACGTTTGTTGACGCGCGAGACACCGTCGCCTCGCTCTCACTCCGGACTTTGAACGACACGAATAGAACTTTTTTTCCATCATTTTTTATTTTCTCTCCCCAGAGTTATTAACATCGGGCAGATATAGCTGCGCCCGACGAACAATTTTCTTTGTCTCGAGCGTCGAGAGAAAAGTTGTTTTGAGGAATCAGCGTAAATCGGCGGCCAAGAGTCAGTGGCACGCCCGGGGCGGCAGAACTTTTGTGGCGTTTCGCTCGTCTCGAATATCTGAGACAGAGGGCAGAAAGGAACGAGGAAACGGGAAGGAGGAGAAGAAAAAATAACAAATCGCGTCCGAGACCCCTGATCGTCAATTTAGGTAGACGGTCGCGAGTTGCCGTAATCATGATATTTATCTCTAATGAAATTAGTCGTGCTCCTCAAAACGCGTATATAGAATAGACATCGTACCGTAAAATTACTATAATGGTCGATGGTGAGGGCCGTCAAAATCTATCCGAGAATTCAGACAAACGATCATGCTCACGTACAGAAATTCTGCCTCTCTCTCTCTCTCTCCTACGCACACAGGACGTGTATCATCCTATATATGTTTGTTCTCAAATTATCTCATATATGGCGTACGAAAACGGTATAATAATAATTTTGCTCCACAGGGACTGAGACGGGGCCCTCTGTCCGTTTACCTATTCTCGCTGGAACGATCAGATTCATCAGAGCCAAACACACACACATACAGGCCTGCAGTTTAGACAGTTTTTTGCGAGGAATTTTAAATTGCGGTCGTAAAAAGGCGAGGCCAGGCGAGAGAAGGGAGGCGAAGGATAAATTAGAAGATTCCAGACCCCCTCGGGGCTGTCCCAAAGTCGTTCCCGATGATTCTTCTCCCCGAGAACACGAAGAAACGTCGTCGCAGGCGAAATGAGAAAACTGCGGAGAATCCGGGCAGTTGGTCCTACCGAAATGAAATTTAATGCCCTCGATCGCAACGTCGCTCTTTCGAGTCTTTTATCGAGACCGTGTGCATGGCCCGTTGCCCCGGCAAGGGATGCACTTACGTGCATCAAAGTGTGTCACGTGTGTTCCGCGGATTGGAGGCTTCGTGGCGTTGTTCCTGGGGCAGAGTTAGCCGGGGATACCCGCAGCCAGGGAAGCCCAGCGGGCTCGTTCTGCTGGAAACAATTGCTGCCGGCGGGCATCATTTACATCATAAGCAATCATAATGATCGAATTTTCGGCGAACGAACGATGATCCAATGAGTGGAACGATGAAGGGGAGCCAATTCAGAAGTGGGTACCCACTTACCGACGGCTACGACGCACCGCGCGCTAGCGAGCTCGCAGTTTTCGAGACGATTTTCCTTCCTCTCGTCGTTCATCCTCCACCCGCTCACCGGCCTTCTCTCCCTCTCTCTCTCTCTCTCCTATTCTCTCAATACAAGCCCCGCTTTTTTTTTCGCTACATAGCTCCGGGCTACCTGCGCCCGACCAAATGGCAACTCACCCCGGAGCTTCAGACCACTTTTGACAGTGTTCATCTCTCTTCTCCTTTTCTACTCCGCTCCTATATGCGCCGCCAAATTTCGTTCTGCCCTCACGCACCGGTGAATCCGGAACAGTGAGGATTTACAAAAATTATTGTGAAATAAGAGCTAGAAGCGAGAAACGAATTAACTATACACTGTTTTTCTTATTTTGTTCATTATGTAATTCATTGCAGTACAGGAATACTTAAAGTGGTAGTGCTATTATATAGGTGTTATTAGATTAAAAATCTTGAATTTATGTATGTTGTAGAGTTTAGGCGGTTGATCCTTGACAGTCAAATCCAAAAGTTTCTGCTGCTTTTACGATTTCTTTTTTTTTGACGTTCAAAGTGATTGTTTCTGACGTATAAAGATATATTGATTATAAAATAATATACTCTGAATTTAAGGTAATTCTAACACTACAGTCAAATCAAAAGTTTGTTTCTTAATTTATCTCTGTACCATGTGATTTTCGAGCTTAAGTTTATTAAGATAAGTTGTTGTAAATCGATTCAAGAACAACATACTCAAAATTCACGGTCATCCAAGGTGATTCGTGCTCGTTGAACATGAATGAAAATCATGAATAATGAAGTAATGAGATTTTTTTAAGAAACTAAGGAGAACTTTTTTGAAGTACCATAAAAAATCGTGCAAAATTTCAACAAGCTTCACTATCCAGTAGTCAAGATATTTAGGGTTAAAAATTGCGATATTTAACACGTGCTCTTATGAGAGAGCTCTCAAAATCATGATATTTAACAATGAATATCTCGTTATCTACATGGTGAAACCTTTTTAAATTTGATACACGTACGTAGATCATATCAAAGAAATTTTGCACAAATTTCCAACGAAATCTCATTACAATGATTTTGTGTTAGAACTACTTTAAGGTTACTGAAGCTCAGAAATATCAGGTATACTTGATATTTAATTAACAAACTTTCTACAATAAATTTTTCTAAAAAATTTTTTAAAAAATTTCGTCTATATTATATAAAACCCTGTACAACATTTTAGGAGACTCGAATTTTAACACGTGCTCTTATGGAGCAGAATGCACAGAAAAATATGATATTTGCCATTAAATATTTTCGCACGGTAAGACCATTTGAAATTTGGTTCACACGCGTACATTTAAAGAAATTTAATTTTGAAATATGCATCTTTATCACGAGACCGTATATGGCAGAATGTCAACATATTTTACTTCGATTGAATAAAAATAATAATTGATAATCAAACAGCTATGACGAGTTTTAGTTAATTTTTAAATTAATTATCAATGATTCATATGGAATATTAAAAATGTAAGTTATCTATAAGTAATTACTGAATTATTTTCAATTTAAATATGAAAACACATATTAACTAGCTAGCTGACAAAAAAGAAGTCAACAGAGCAACTATCAACAATAAAATACTTATCTTTTGTTGCCTTACATTGAGAAAAAATAATGGCAAATAAAAAAAAACTAAACTAATTATATTTTACTTAGATTCTGCCCTAAATATATATTTTGTTTTACGATAAATATATATTTAGTTATAATAAGTACAGTTGTCACTTAATGGTACAATATAAATATGTATGTATGGTACAATAAATCATAATTTTTCTCAGTATATTTACTGAAAACTTTCTCTACGAATTTTCTTCAATTGTATTGGAATTATTTAAAATTCACTTGGAATATTGAGTAAACAATGATCAGAAATTTTTCTTAACGATAGTAAATTAACTATACATATATTGATGACCATCACAACTCCCTTAATAGTGCAAAAGTTTAATACAGTACAGAAGTACAATAAAGTACAAAAGTAAAATGTAGAAGTACAGTGTATGGTATAAAAAATATACATATATGTATATCCTGAAGTTCTGATACTATTTTCGAAAAAATAAAAACAACGGAGTATATGCGTACACGGGGAAGAAAATATTGAAGTATATTATACGAGAAACGTAACGGGGTTGTCGGTTCCAAGGTTTTCAGAATATCTCGAAGAAAAGTTTGGAGCATTGATTCTTGAAGAGAAAGTCAGCTATACAGACAGACGTTGGGACTGTTTTCGGCTTCGCCGGAGCATTTCCTCTCAAATCCCTTATATTGTATCTTTGCCAGTTTTATCCTGAGCGGTAAGCAGACTTGTGTGTAAGAGGGAGTCACACACGTGGATAAAATATCACAAAGACCAAAGACGAGCTCGTACACACACGCATTTTGGCTTATTCTCCGCTGGCGCACACGCTCGGCCTGGCCTTCGCATCAGTATGCGGACCACGAACCCTCTGCCTCCCCTGTTCCTCGTGCCCCACCCTTTTTCCATCTCGCTCTCGGTCTTTCCTCTCGCCTTGCGTATACGGCCCCTTATACCGAGAGAAACGTAGGTCCTTTCCGAGAGAGCCTTTCCAGTAGCGTAATGCCGAAACAGTATTGATTGCAACCGAGAGCGACCGTACTCCAACTTAACGCTGCGTGCACTCGATCTCAAGTTGCCGTGAGAGCACACCTGAAATAAGCTCGAGCAGGAAGTCCTTTCCCGAGACGTCCATCGTTTTTCGTTCTAACGATTATCTAAATTCAGGACATCTATTTTTTTACCTAAATTCTCACATTTTCCTCGGAATTTATAGTTTATGGCGGGACGGTCGAGTATTTAGCCGCAATTTCCTTGCAGGATCGTGTGGCAGAGGGTCGCGATGAGGTAACAATGACCTTTGAGGGTCGTGAAGAGCGAGCGAGGCTCCGGGAGGGCGACGTCGCCGAAAATGGAGAGTAAAACCGCAGATCCTCCTCTCAGCCGATAGGATTGGCCTATCGCGCGGCTCTAGATAATTAGACGGGTAATCGAGAGCTCTTCCGAGTTCCGAAGTATTACCGACTCGGCAGAACTCGCCTCAGCACATATCTAATGGCAATGAGCCGATAGCGCCAACTCCCCTGCGAAGACTCGAGTTTTCCCAATGCTGAGAATGCCGAATTCAAATTACTTCCAATCGCTTTCGATCCTTTCAAGCGAAACATCTTATCGCCCACCATTACCGTACTTGATAAAATACAGTTAAGGGTTTTATCGCTTTTTTTTACTATTTCATCCCGTACATCGCGACGATCGTGTACAATAATGACCCGTGTGGAGAAAAGTTTAAAAAAAAAAAAGATATCTCGCTTGCAAATTATTCGAAATAAATATAATGATTCGACGTATAGCTTATATTTTCAGACTTGGAAAAAACGTGAGAATGGTCGAAATCAAGTATCGCGAAATCACTTTATTTCTCGTGACTTTGGGAACTTTTTCGGGGGGTTACGTAATGAGACAGATCGATTGCTGAGCTCATTACCATGACAATGCGGAGGCGCCCTCGCGCGCGAGTGTAGCGCCGACAATAACAACTACCACGCGTGATGCCTAATACAATTGATAGACGACTCGAATTTTTGGAAGAAAATGGGAAAACAGAGGGGTGGAAGGGAGACTCTTTCTCCGCGTATGAATGCTAGGAGGGTGAAAAAGGTACGGAAATATATATAGAGAAAAAAAAGAGAGCGCGGGCATCGGGGGTCGTGGAATAAAGACGAAGAGGGTCGCAGTCGCACCAAGCGGCTTATTAGCCAGCAATGTGATCTATTTGCCCTGTACTCGCATAAAGAACCTACTGACGTTATTGTACCGCTATGTTACGAGCATGAGGCATATTATTGGCCAATAGGGACCTTCAGTTAGTCCCCGCTATGCTAGTGATACCTAACAATACATACAGATATGTATTACATTACGATATAATACTACGTTCGGTACTACACTTAATAACTCGATGGAGAAGTTGCTCTCTCGTTTCCTTACACATGAATCGACCCTAACCAGCACACGTCGATAATTTTTCCTTCATTTCGTATATTGCTCCATTATTTTCCAACGAATCCAAGTTTTTCCCGTCATACTCATAATTCTCGTAGATTTCTCTCGTCGGAATCAGAAACACGCCCATGTCGAAAATAATTGGAAACGGACGAAAACGTCGGGGTTCCGTTTGAATATAATTCAATCGGTGATCGCAACTCGAATTCCACGAATCCTAGGCTCCCTCGGGAATTTCCACGGGACAAACGGACATACTTTGTACACCTAAGTCGAGCTGGAGATTCTTGCACACCCTGCTGTCTATTATTCTATACGGCGCACAGATTATTGTAAGACGTTCAGGCGTTTGACAAAGCTAGCCGACAAGTTGGCACGGGTTCAGGCATTCCGTGAATACGCCTCGAACCAAAATTCATCTCAGTTCCAACAGACACGTGGCTGTTTTTGTACAACTTCGACATACTCCGATATTGTATTTCAACAAGCAAACAATGTTGTGAAAAGAAGACTTTTTTTTAATTGATTATTTTTTGAGCCACGTTGAATGATTGCCTGCACGTTGGTTGAGTTTGGGCAAGCCTGTAGGTAGGTGCGAATACCGGTAACAAGCATCGCGACGCTATGGCCTCCATTCGTGGCTTTCTCAGTCCCATTGTCGGTTTTGGTGTCGCTTGTCATACCAGAAGGCATTGTTTAGCACTGCGCGCTGTTTCGAACAGCGTTTCGTCGCGCTCTGACTCACGCCACGAGTTTCCGTCCTCAGGTCCCACTTTTGCCACCGCTGATACTGAAATTCTGCTGCTCTAATACGCATTATAACGTATTTTATTTTTTATACCATTCGTTATCTCACAATGCAGTAGACATGTATTCATTGATTTTCTTGTAACTTTTATATGTCTCTGCGAAAAAAGTCGAATCAACTAAATTTTTGTTTCTATGTTTTGTTGTTTTCAACACGGAAATAAATTATAGATTGAATTTAAAAAATCATGTAAAATAAATTAAATATTTCGTGACCACCCGTTTAGCTGATTCAACCAAACTTTTTTCTCGGTACGCTGTATTTTTCGTTGCAGTGGAAAATGGGAGATAAATTTTGTACAGAATGTCATCATTTTGTTATATTTTATTTGTTTAAGAAATGGACTCTTTTTGTACCGATTGGGTGAACAAAACGTTTGTTAAATTTGAATGCTCGAGTTTAAGAATCGATGGCACAGAAGCATCGATGTGCAGAATTAAAAAAAAAGAACGATAAATTGTTTTGAAGCGTTTGTCAGGACTGCGAAGAAGAAAACAATGAAGGCAGCCGTAGAAACGCTTGTAGAAAATCCATACCCGTTTCAGAGGCATCGTAGGTACCGGATTGCGCTGTGGCGGAACACAATGGCGCGTTCTGGAAGAAGGCTTCGGGGGTGAGGCGGAGAAGCGAAGCGGGGTCTCGGAAGCAAAAAGAGTGAGACGAGGAGAATCGAGATGCCGGCAAATAGCGAGTGCACGAGCCGGAGGAAGAGAGATAGAGGCCGGGACGGGGTCAGAGCGAGAGAGGGAAAGGAGGCACACGGTAGCGAGCTAGCGGGCGAGCTTGCGGCGGTCCTTGCCCCGAGTACGTGCTCAGAGTGTCAAAAGCTTCTGGCACGACATGGGAGCTGAACCAAGAGCTCCGCAGGCAAGCCACGAACTCGGGGATGACGGTAGACCAAGGTCTCTGCCGATCGATAAACACTCTTAACTGAAACACACTACGTACGCGATCAAGTTTGCATGGTGATTGCGACTCACGAGACAGCCCGGATCGGCAAACTTCGCCCTTCCACACATTTCCTTCATTTTTCTCGTCGACACACTTTTCATACATTCCAGATCCGTTGCAGCTGTTAAACCGAATCGAGTTACACTTTGAAACAACGCCAACGTCTTTTTTCCAATTTACTTTCCCTCAAAAACTCCCTTCTCTCTGAATGAGCATCACAATATGTATTCACATTATATATTTTTCCAATATGTACTGTGTTACAGTACAATATGTTACAGTGTAACATTGTGTTACAAAAAATGGTAAAAAATTACAAATTGGAAAAAAAGGTAAAAAAGTGATAGTGGTCTGTACGTATTCAGCCACATATCCAAAAGTTTTTAAGGGGTGTTCCGTGACGGAGGTGTCGGTAGATCTCTATCTGCAGCCCCATCGACTCCCCAACTTTCCATCTCTCCCGAACCTGACACACCCGTTCTTGGAAGCGTGAAATGAAATTTGACAGTTCGGAGCAACGACGTGTATCTCGCTTTTGCTGACTGCTCCGCGCAACCATTCTGCGAACACTGTTCCCGAAAAATGTTCTCTCTCGCTTGGCCAAATCTCTCGCTTACGCCTGCGAGCGTATCTATCTACCATCTACTATTCATCCACAATCTCAGAGATAGATCTGGCCGGGCTCGCTCCATATTCCTCTCTCGCTCTTTCCTACGCAAGCAATCGAAGTTTTTTTTACCTCGTACAAAAATTTGCATGAACGTACGATTGTCTCTATACATATTTTCCTGAAATGTCCGAAAATGGCGTTAGTTTTTCATAGTACCTCCCAAGTGACTCGCGACCACCTTAGAACGCCGTTACCCACGCGGGTTTGTCATTTCTTTTTTTATCTGAATATACGTGAAATAGTGTATATATGAAGGACTCGCCCTTATCCAGTTTTTCACGTGCACCCTATTTTATACAATTCTCTTTTATCTGTTACTTCGCCCTGTCTCCAGGCTGGCCCGTCACCCAAGTTCCCTCGGGGCATCCCGTTCGCTCGTCGTTCGGAACTCCTTAGTTCCAACCCGACACCTTTTTATAAATACATCACATGCCCTTGTACCTCTCAAGCCTGTCGCGAGAGCTTCTCCCTTGAAGAGCTCCCTCGTGCGTTTTTCATCTTTTTCTCTCCTATTTCCCATGGCGAGATGCCCGGTACTTGCTTTTATTATGTAGTGGGTGCTACATTTGCCTAAACACATCAAATGCTTAGGGCCACTTGGCCCTCGGTTCGCTAGGCAGGTACTTAAGCAGCCTTCCAACGCGCACGTACAACAGCGAGAATTGCTGCTAGATACCTCTCGCTGCACGCTCCATCATGGCGAGGGGGTCCGAATAGCCGGGGGCCATTTTAGGAGCTACTCCATGAATACAAGTATTCCCACATGTATAAGTGCACGAGTTCCTGCCGGTCCCATCTCATGCAGAGCAGTTGAAAGTTGCGCAAAGACCCTGGATAAGGGACAGGGACAAATGTAATCTATACGATCAAAGTGCACGACGAGCGAATCCAATCGACACCTTTGGTGTTCCGAATTTGACCATCGCTCGCGAAGGGCCACGATAAATCTGCAGGACATTCCCTACTCGACAGCTGTCCCTACATATCAAAAACCGAATTATATCCTCAAAGGATCGTTGATCTCTATTTAGATGCTATCTGCGGTACGTGATGCAAGAATCTCGCTTCGACGCCTCTCTTCAAATTCTATCTTCATCAACGACAGCTTCATCAACCCTCCAAGTTCATCTAAGCATGCGTACCCTCTGATATCAATCTTGATGTCTCTTTACCTCATCACGATGATTTTCAACGGAAAATAAAAATGAAAAATTCATAAAATTACTGAAAGTGAAAGTGTTGCTTTATTTTCGGTTGAATAATCATTCGTTTCGAAACCATTTTTGAGAACCTGCGTAGTCGATAAAATAGTTTTTATATACACTGTTGCGTAAACCGAAGAATTCAACATATTCACAAAGATTCATCCATCGTGCTATTCGAAACTGCACGTATACCCAACGGGACGCTGGATCCGCGTTTTTTCCCCCTCTGATTAATTGCACTTGCTGGTGAACGCTTGGCGATATATAAAAGAGATACGTTGATGTAATAGGAACATATATATAATACATTATCCGACATCGTGGTACAGCGATCGTAATAGAATGGCAAAAGCAGCGGAGGGACATAATTCACGATGCATCATTTATAAGACGGTTTATGCCAGAAAAACAAGCTGTCGCTGCGCGGGGCGTCGCGTAATTAGTGCGTGACTGAGACCACGATACCGACGAATTCCAGAGAAAAAAGGCTCCTGGAATTTATACTTCGTAAAGTGCACAGTTAATCGGCGAGGTATTTTTCAGATGGTTGGAAAATAAAAATATCCGGAGGAAATACTATGCTGAGTTGATGAAGTCAGGGTTGAATGAAAGTCGAGATTCCAAAGGGGTGCTCATTTAAACGAGAGACATTCCTTTGTGCCAAACTTTACCACCAATGAAACGGTTAATTATCCGTAAATTCTTCGGCTCACCAACCCCTCGTTGCGGATGCTCATCATCCCTCCCTGAGAAAGGAGCCTAAAGGGTTAGCAATGAACTTGCAGATCTCGTGAATGCTGTAATGAAGCCTTGTGCGAAGCCATTCGCGTCGGACGAGTCGTCGCCTCTGGTTTGGATATATTTTATAGGACTGCTGGTAGCACGCGGCGTATCTTTCTGCCTCTCTTATACCGCTCGGCTTTATTATCGCCATAGCAATACTTCCTGCACCCTTTCTGCCTTCCCTGCTAGAGGGAGAGCAATAGTGAGATCGTGCATGATCTCCCGGTACTGCCTACTATCCTATCATTTCTCGTCGCTGGATCAGCCCTTCTTCACGCCCAACTCTGCAGCTGTGCAAGGGATTGTACTGCTCTGCGACGCCCGCGTATTTTGCAGTGACGCTCAACGAGCCGTAACATTGGTCAAGAGCCAAATAAATTAAGCGTATACTTATTTAGATAATTTCAACTTTCTTCTTATTTTCATCAATATTTTGAAAAAAAGACAGTCGATGGAGTCCTCGACTAATATTAGCCCTTGGAATTCAATTTGAACAATAATTCTGTCTATTTCATCGTCAAAATTCCCATTCCATTAATTCAACTAAATTTCACATAAACACGTGACAATACTTAGGACTGATAAGTGAAAAAGCACTCTGAATTTCATCAAAGTTTGAGAACCAAGCAAATCTTTTGACCGTAAAACATTAAAACTGTAACGTTCACCCTAATCTGGCAATATATCTTATGCTGTCTTGTGAAATTCATCGCTCACTCGGCACTGCTTCTCTCCCTATTTAGTGGATCAAATATATTATACGATTCTTAGTGGTGGATCAACCCCTTACCAAATAACTCTGCCCCCGGTTGAAACACGGAATTATCGAGATGACTCTAAGCTGCTTCGCGGCTTATCATTGCGTCTCAGAACGTCTGCCAATACTGTGCAACCAAAATATTTTTTAAGAGTTTGGTGAGCTGAACGTACATATATACATCAAAGGGTTATAGAGAATGAAACGAGCTCGTGTTGTGGGTTGAAGAATGTGATTTTACGACCATCCTTCACACTTTGCTGTACGTTGCAAACGTATAAGGACTGACAGGTACTATATAATTCTTGGTCTCTCTCTCTCTCTCTCTTTCTGTTTTGTATGCCCTCGAGAACGGTTACGGGCATCGTCTTAGAGCAGCCATCGGCATCTGTTCGCGAAGGAATTACGAGGTAACTTTGTCTCCTAAGATAACGTTCTACTCGTTGGCGACAGGTCTCTGCTGGTGAGTGGTACTGCACGGTATGTCGAGTGAGACGAGGTACATAGCGAGAACTGCGCGAGAGCATGGGAGTGTGTATGATGGGTAGGATGAGACTGCAGAGCCAGTGCCGGGTCTCGAGTTTCCATCGGGGTGGTTCTTGCGACGATATAACGGGAGACTATATGCGAAAACTCCTCCGTCTCGCTCTTGCTCGTATATAGCTGTGTGTCTCTGATGGCGGATGGTTGGCGGGAATCGCGAGGCTGGCACGTACACCTCTTCACCCCTGCACATATATATAAAGGAGAATCCATCCTTGCTCTTTCCTCTGATAATATATCAGGTCGTCTCACTTTCGCTTGCGCCGAGTTTTGAGAGAGAGAGAGAGAGAGCTCGTCGGGGTTGCTCGGTTCCCGGCTGGCTCTGGGCGTCGCGCCGCCAATGCTGCCGCCATCACCCCTGGTACCCAGAGCCGCAGTCGCTTCGGCAGACCCCAGCGAGACATACAGCATACCCACTATCACCCACAGATAGTGCGGTTCGGTCTCTCCGTGCTATGGGGTGTCGCGGGCTCATACATATTCAGTGGATGCATCACCCGACCTCTACCTCTCGACGCTCATCTATTGACCCGACTTCCCACAGGGACAACTCTGTTTAACGCCTGACGATACTTTTCCGGGCTTTCTCTATGGAACTCGAATTACAGGCCAGTTTTCGAGTCCGATTGATGTTTAGGCGTTTTATCAAAACCTGAAAGCGCCGCTGGGACCTGCTCCAACGACCTCTCACCGTACACTCCCCTGCCGCAACCAATTCGCGCACACCAGATCTGTTTCTCTTGCAACTCCTCTCTTTCTCTCACCACCTTCTTTATTCACCTGCATTCTCACACTTTTACATGTGCTTCCATCCTCGCTCGTCAAACTTGCTTTTCTCTTTACATTCTCCGAACTGTGTCTCACTCACCTCTACTTTGGTTCGTTTACACGATTGTCAGTAAACTAAGCAGGAAAATAATAATTAGGGAGCTTTGTCGAGTGGACAGGTTCTCGCGGATAGACAGTAGTCCGGGTCTCTCTTTGAAATTGTATGTTCCAAATATATCCGTATATAAACCATGTACGAACTCCTACAGGACGATTAATCGAAATTTTTTGATATTTTCGTTTCTTATTAAACAATACATATACTACCTTTTTTATTTTATTGTTAAAACAATACAATTGTCAGTGACAATTATGAATCGAATTCAAGACAACACGTCTTCTCACGTCGTCTCTTCAAAATTTCGAAGCAGAATGAATAAAGGTTTATAAAAATTGGTTTCTTACAAAAAGAGTTGAAGAACAGAAGCGATGGCAAAGCAAACGTGAACTGAAATTAGTAATAAAGAACAGGATAGCAGTTTATTTGGAATTGGTATTAACCAATGATTATTTACGACTCACTGTTCTTTGCTGTCTCAAAAAATTATTGAAAATAACAGAATAAATGAACTCTTTTTGACGCCTGTTTATTTTCCTTTCGAAGCGATGGAAAAAATATTACATATTTTTAACAAAATTCAAAACTCAGAATGCTGTTTTAGCAGATATTGTGTTAATGTGTCCATAGAGAATACCTACAACCTCAGGAAGCGTAAAGTTTTGATCGGGACAAGTTCTGCAGTAAAAGAAAACAACGAGTGATCGCGCAAGAGCGGATCCAACGATTTACATAACAATCCACGTCCATCTAGAAGCTATGTAATTGCCATAAATATGCCAAAAGAGGATGAGGTTGATGCCAAAGAGAGGGAAAGTGATCTGAAGAGTCGACAGACAGCCTGCAGACCGTATACTTGCTGAGCCCAGCTCTGCGATGTGTCCATGGATTGCCGTTTCGACAGCGGTCGTGTGCGCATAACTTAGCATAAATAATAAATAATATCGTGAACACGCGCCCGCGTTGAAACACATGTGTCATTAATAGTCAGCTATCCGCGGAATCGTGAGACTTGACCGTGCCTATCTACCTGTATGTACATAAAAAAGTGGATGGGAGGCAGTTTAAGTACTTGCAATGTTCACCGCAAAGTGAAACGTTAATGCATATGCGTTATTTCCGTAGTTGCAGCGATATAGCTCATAAAAGCGTGTAATGGTAACCCTTGCCCGTCCCGGTTACGAATCCGGAGGCTCGAAATTATATGCAGGCGCGTCGATTATTTTTCACCTCGATTTATACATTTTAATGCACACTTTCAGATTTAATGTCCTGCTAATGTGGGATGTTCAACATGTGGACAACCTAATCAACGTAATAATAATGAGATTCCGTAAATTACTATATCCACTGAATGTATTATACTTATTTATTTACAAATAAATATTATTGTTGTAAAATATTTTTTGTTTGCATTTTCATAGTCTATATTGAGAACTACTTTTAATGCTTGGACAAAGGATTTAAAAGCGAGTTACGACGATCCTTTCGTGATTCAGTGCGGAAGGAGAGAAAAAAAAGAGAGCGTTTTAGTGCTCATGAGACGGGAATCCGTGGGATGAGAGGAAATCAAGCGAGACCATCGTGATTCGGTGGTCTCGCTTTCCGGCCTGGCCGAGTCGACGGAACTCGTTCGGCTGGACGAGGCGCTAATGACTAATGAGAACGTGGCGAAGAGCAAGCCTCGGGAGCAGCGATTGGCCCCTCGGTCGCATTCGCGTGTTACCGAATAGCGATGCTAATCTTGTTGCAGTCCGTGGATACTTGGAACGCACCAGGGTCTCTGCGTGTCTTGTGCCCATCGAGCACACTACTTCCAGCAGCAGCACTTTTGGAAGGAAGCGGAGAGCGGGAGAAGGACGGAGAAAGAGAGAGGCTCGATGCGGCTATACCGGAGGAACCGGACGGCTCGTTGGATACACGACGGCACCTATAACCAACAGCAACTGCTGCCCCAACCACCCAGACCGCTTTGGCTCCTAATACCTTTTATCGCGAATTAAGATGTTGTCGGGGTGCGCGTGCTGATGCGCTCTCTGGCTTCCTCGCTACGCTTATATACACCGAGATTCAAACCTCTTTTCCAACCACTTTGCCACGCAGCCGTACCCAAATACCTTCCCGTACATTCCCGTCCCAGGATTATTGGCGTCGTCTCGCACGCTCTCGACTTTTTTATTCGACAGATTATATTTATAGATCAGAATTAATATCCCTTTAACCCTAGGACCCTACATAGGGGTTCCCCAAACCCTCGGAAAAATTTTACGATCTTGGAATTTCGAAAATTTTGCTTTTTCAATTGCCTTTTTCTCGGTATGAATCAAATGTGAGTTCTTTTTCTATAGCAGTTCGTTTCATTTTCCAGGACTTTAATGATGAAATGAGAAAAAAATTAAACCTCCGTACGATAAATAAAGAGTCGGTTATACATCAATTTAAAGTTCTAGGGTTAACTTAACCCCATAGCAGGGTAGTTGTCTCATACAGATAGTGTAGGGTCCTAGGGTTAACATTTAAGACTCGTGTGGCCTATAATTTCAATAATTCACAATATAATGTAAAATTTAAAATAATTTTGATCTTCATAGCCTGAATTACGGCTGAATAATTTGGTAAGGGCTATGGAAGTCGAGTTAAACGACACAATTGAAAAACTTTCGGTTCCGTGATAAATATTAATTACGACGGAATACGAATGGTCTCGCGCTGCCAAGTACTCTTCCCAGCGCTGCGGCAGCAGATGGAATATTTTTCCTCAAATCCTTCTGGCCTGCAGATAAAGTTCGCCTTACATGTATTGCAGATTTGTGAAATACGAGCTACCATTATTTTCTAGCACGACGTAAATAAAGATTCAACTGAAAGGAAACGCAGAATGGGAGGAGGGGAAGCGTGCATTTGCGTACAGGCAGTAAACATTCAATAAACGATCTCAAAATGGTCGGCATTTACGCGCGATATGGGAACGAAAAGTACCACTTTTGCTTTTTCCTCCGTCATCGCTCTTTACGGCGTACTCTGCGGGTATTTCGTACATTTCGGTTGTACAGCTGTAAGCGCAGTTATACGACATCAAAAAATGCATTCGAAGATTCTCACGGCGAGCCAACTTTTAGTTTACGTCATCATATCTATCTCCGTATTACCATACACGTACCTCAAGTTATGTGTTTGCGAAAGATACGTCATTATTATTATTATTATTATTTGTACATATTTCTATCCGAGTATATCATTACTCTATCAAAGTTCTGAATGCGCCACTTTTAGTACATTATCAGAGTATATTATTAGAGTAATGTCAGATTTATAATATAATTATAATAATCATATATTTCTCTTATACCGATAAGTTTTCTTTTTTGATTTTTCCCCATTTTATGAACAAATCGAGCAATCGACTTCGATCCATCAGCTTATCTTTGGCTTTTGATATTCTTTGTAAATGTTTGTTGTAGAAAAAGTGTGAAAGAACTTTATTTATTTATTAATCTTTTCCAATATCTTTTCCAGTATATGTTTAATATTTGATATTTTTCTATTTATCAATTACCTTTTTCTATTGTTTATAATATTAAAATTTTTTTATATTGATACACAGAAGAGAAGATTATACTGATTATAATAAAAAATATTTATACTCTATGCAGATCCTCTTCTAAATTTCATTTTACTCTAAAATATACTCAGTTTTAAAATATTTAGCACAATATTATCACCTTTTGGTGAAATTCACTATCATGATTTCTCTCATTATTGTAACATTTTTCTGGATAAATTTTTGGATATTGACTTTTTACGAATATCTCTTATTTAAATTGATCATTCAAAAACCTGCACAATTTTCAAACAAAAACGACCCTTTGTTCGTTCCGTATCAACGACGAGGCCGATCGAAGTTGAGACGGGAGCAGAGTGACCATATCGGACGACGCCGGTGGTGTGAGAAGAGATCGCGAACAAAAATATGCCGCTCTCGGGTTGTGAGTTAGTTTAATATGTAAATGGCGGGAGATAACGGAGCTGATCGGTGAAGAGTGGAAAAGCTGCAAAGTCGTGATTCCGGTAGCCGTGTCTATTTTCTCTATGCACATACGTACTAGCGAGCAAACATCAGCTCGGCGTAACCGATGGACCACAGTCCGTTCTCCCTGTCGCGCTGACGCCTCTCGCCTCACGGTCACGAAAGCGGGCGTCGTACGTTTTCCATCCGCGAGTGTATAGAGCTGTTTTATCGAGCCCGCCGGTATATTCACGAGCCAGAATGGCTGCTAAGATCAGGTTTTGCGATCCTTCGTCACACAGACTTCCATGTTTTCTTTCGCCATCCTTCAAACGCACTCTCGCTTTCGAGAGAGAGAGGGACAAAACGGTTCCTGGGCTCGTTGCTAGCCTCCACAGGAGTCAAATTATAATTGACAAATAATTGATGCGTCGCCAGCTTGAATTATCAAGCCGCATTTTTCGTTCGCGGGGAGCCCTCTGTCCAAAGTTCACAGGTTTCCGAAGTTAATCGGCGTAAAAACGTGATCAATGGCTGGAAGTTTGCTCGAGTACCGAAGCACGGAGAAGTCGTTCGACTCTGTGTTCTATCGTAGTTTGCAGCGAGGGGAATTTCCTCGATACGTGTTTATACCTGTTAGCTGGCCTCTCATTTTCGCCCGTGTACGTGTGCGGCGAAAGTGTCGGTGCGAGGCATATATGCTTCGACATAAACGGGCCTGGTATATGTATGTGGGAAAGGATGCAAGGTTGTCGAGCGGTTGAGCGAGAGTATAAGTGCGCACGCCAGAAAGGGTTGGTAGCCGAGGTGGGTAAGCGCTTCATTAGGCCGCGAGAGCTCCCTAATTACACACGGTCTCATTAGCGACTCCTGTCCCCCCAGTAAACCTCTCCGAGCCCCCTTGTCGCCCTTCTTCTTCTTCTTTATATTCTTCCTTCATCTTCTTCTTCTTCTTCTGCTTCTCGTGTGGCTCTTGATCGTTCACAGCATTCTCGTCCCCGCGTGTATGTTACTTTTCTTCCTACGTCTCCTATCTCTCACTTTCCTTTCACGGCATGGCACGCCAGCAGGCAGCACGTTACACCAGCGCGGATCGTGAGAGACGCGGGACCGAGGCCGAGAGCGCAAAGAGGACAGCTACTTCCTGCAACCGCGACAACTTTGTGTTTTATCACCGGACAACCGCGAAGTACGCGGCCGTTCGATCGCGACATTCGCTTCTGAGTGCCATTAGATTGTGTTGAAAATTTCATCGGTGCGATGCGCGATAACTCGACGTTCATTCGCGCATCGAGTCTTTCGCTGTATCAGCTTTTAAAGGAGGTTGTTAATTCAGAGTAGTCGATAAAACAAGTAATTATTTGTGAATTAAAATTTTAGAAAGATTTTAATTAAGAAGGTTCTGGTGCTACATGCAGTTTTTTATTTTTTTTTTCGTGTTAAGGAATAGTAAAATCATCATATTAAATTGTTTAGAGATAATTTTTTGAAAAACTATGTGAACGTTCCTTCAACATTGTACCAAAGTGCTAAAAAAATTTGAAAACGTTTCATCATTTTGTAATTGAGATGTTCAGAGTTAAAAATTGCAACTTTAATATTGGCTTTTATGGGGAGCTACAAAAAATTATGGTTTCAACAATAAATATCTCAATTTTCACGAAGTGGAGCTTGTTTAAATTTAAAACATCCTTGCGTGATTCTAAGGAACATTTATATAAATTTTTGTAAAATTATCGTTATAAATTCATTTCATGCAAGTACCACCTTAAAAAAAAGCTTCATTTTATTCATTTTTTCTTAAAAATTCACTGCCGTTCATACTTTTCAGAAGAATAAAGGCTTCAATTTAATCTATATCTTTTTGTAAAAATTATAGACACTGTAGATTCGATAAATATTTCTTATTTGTTCGATCACCTCACACTTTTTGTTGATATCAGAAATTATACCTCTTCAGAAACATTACATCAAAAATTCATACAATTCTCTATAGTGTCTACACATGTTAATTGATTGATTAAACACTCAGACACGATGTAAAATCACCATAAATTTGTCAATTTCAAATGTATTTTTCTCCTCAAAAAATTTGACACCCAATACAAATTTCGTACTTATCGAACAACTATAATTTTATTTCCTACCGAATTGTTATATTTTCAGCCAATTGTCCAATCTTTGACATTTGTTTTCTCATGTTTTTTATGAGACTTTAATGTGTGTATGAAAATAATAAATAGCAGACAGCAGGGATATTTCACGCTGCAATTGATTAATGAAACTTAGGAAGCAATTGAGATAAGAGCTTCATTAGTAATGTATTTGAAACTAGGAAGAAACAGTGGGCAGTTTCAGCAGTTGGAACCCTTCCGATTTAGAGTATTTGTGAGTTCACACAACCATCGGAGAAGAATCGACCAGCCCAACGTGAAAGCTGATTCGCTCGCGATCCCTCGGGCTTTCGGTCGGATAAAAGGGGTGCGAAAGCTCCGACACCATTGCACCCTTCGTCGTTGAAATACCCGCGATCATCTTAAATATCCCTCTAGGCTGCGTTAAAATCACCTTGACTGGTCCGATCCACTGAATTCGCCGCGATCGTAGATGTTTATCGAACAAAGGATAAATTGTCACACCCTCTCTTCGTTATATTTTTAATTTTTACCAAGGAAAAAAGACATTTCATTGAAGAATTCAATATGCAAAGAATGTCGAGAAAAATTGATCGGAAGTGTGAAAAATGGACGAATAAATTTGCCAAAAATGACATAGAATTTCAGGATTTTCGAAAGATCGCGAAACTTTTTGCGTACAGCGAGGAGGCATGTCGCGTTGAATGGAAGGAATTTCTTGTCGGAATTCCCGCGGGGCGAAGTTTCGGTGTTTGTTCTCAGTTTCGGGATGGATGTGACAGAATTGGCCGTTTGGCGGAACGGCGCGGGAGTTCGTCAGTCGGGAATGGAGCGATTGAGGAGGGCGGGGGGGGGGGGGGGGGTGAGGAGAAGAGAGATCCAAGGACGAATAATCGGCCCGGGCCCGGCTGAGATTCGGCGATACACCTGGTACGCGTATTCGATGAAGCGACTCGCTCGGGCATTCCTTGATTGATGCGTGTCGTTCTTCTTGTCGATCGGCTCTATGCATTCCCTCCGGCTGGCTCCCTGCTTTTCAATGCTTCGCGTCGGCGAGGTTACAGGCTTGAATGGGATCCGCGCGGCGCGGTGCTCCGAGCCAAGCGCGTTGCGCGAGCAACAACAGACGCCGACGCCGCGCGTTCCATCGCCGGAAACGGTCCATCACGTGACCACGTGACCACGTGACGGTCCAGCCTTTGTTCGGTGCGATCATTAGTCTGTCAATATGCCCAAACGACGCTCGCTTGGCTATAGTCCGGCTATACTCGTCTGCCCTATACCTATCTACCTGCACAATGCGCCCATTGTCTTGCTTACTCCCGTATTATACACCCCCATTATGCGCGTAGGCGCGTGCACGAACGCGAGCACGAGCCGCGAGTTTGTTCTCTTTGCACAATATATACTTTCTCTCATCCTCTTCTCTCTTTCTCTTACCCGTGAACATAGTTTCGGGCCCGTTGACGCGCCACATAAGCGATTCTCGCGCCTCACACCACGGCTCGCTTTGTTTTTCCTCCCGCGCCGGAATGAATTTTGTTGCTCATCATTGTTCCTGACGCCTCCATCGCGATCCCAACGAGACACCGCTCAGACACTCATCATCCTTTGAGAATTAATGCCCAAACTTTTAGCGAATTTAACATATCTGTATAATAAACTGAATCACGCTGAATCGATTGGAAAAATAAATAATAAGCATGGTTTCCGATCTTGAATCTCCATAAATAAAACTATCATTTACGGATGTATACCCATTATTTTTATTGTTATAATATTCGTTGCGATTGAAATCTCTATAGCAATATAAGTTATTCCACATCGATTGAAACAAAAAAGCAACAACGTACTTTCTACGAAAAAAAAATCATCGTTGTCGATATTTCTACGGCAATATTCTTCATTGAATTTTCTCGTGTCCAGGACACGTTTCAAATCGTATAGTTGTGACTGGCTTGTTGCAGAAAATGACTTCGTCTCGAGTATTCAAATTAGGACCAAATTTTATTTCACACTATTTGGACAAAAACATTTATTGCCATTGTTGTTTGCGCATAAAAGGGGCAACTTTAAAAAAAACGAAGAGATGTAATGCATCTCTATTTTTAATTTCGGACTTTGATGAAATTAAAAAAAGTAAAAAAAAAACAAAAGAATTTTGGCTCAACCGAGAGGTTACATTTCATTAACGCTCGCGACAGGACGACCCTCGAGACTCCGTAAATCACTTTCAAGTTCATCGGGTAATCCAGGCAGTGTTAATGTCCTCGCGTATCCAGAGATTTTCATCGCGTTCAATGTTACGCCGGTATGTGGCATTGAAGCAAGGGTCCCGCGTTGATCCTGAAAGCGTTTCCTCACCCCCCCCCCCTCCTGGAGCTTTGGCACTCCCGAGAGTCTGTACAATCGCCGTGTATTCGTTGAGAAACAGTGGCGGATCAGGGTGGGTGTGGTAACGACGAGATCTACTACTCTAGGCGTTTTATAACGTATATATGCCGGTACACTCGCCGACAGCGAGTACGACGAGACCTCGAGGAAGCTCGAGACGGTGAGAAAGAAAGCAGGCTGGAGTGCACTAAATCCAGATATATGATGCGCGCTCGTGACATGCAAATCTGCCCAAAGCCCGGAGCCATTACATTTTCAAATCTTTAAAGTCTGTTTAGACAGCCGCCTCCTGCTTTCGCTCCCTCCACACTCCGCGAGCTCAGCGAGAGACGAGGCTCACGATATCGGACACGCTCCGCCCGCGTGCTTCTTTCGCTCATTCCCACTTTTAATCGTTCCCGCAGAGATCGGAGTAATGTCGTCCTCCAAGTGCCTCGTGTCCGACCACTTTGCTCGAGCAAAAATTATTTCACGCTCTACAATCCGTAAAAAAACATTCTTACGCAGAGAATAAGTATCAAATTTTTACACTATTATATGAAAACTTTTATTTTTCTTTGGGTGGTAGAGTGTTACTGTAAAATGACGACTATATTGTTTATTTTGGAACTAAATATAGCTTCAGATCCTGTCTATTGCAATTAGTTCCCAAAAATAAAATTAAATTTTTATCTATTGGTTATCCAGATCAAAAATAAATTTTAATTCTACTGGAGAAAGTATTCTTAGTTCTAAAATAGGGAATACAATAGTTACTTTATAGTAAAATCTAGTATTGTTTCTCTCAGTTGAATATTTGCATTGAAGTTTTTCATATAAAAAATGTGCGTGTACAAAATCGCAATTATCATAGTGGGCTTTAAGGATTCAAAAATCGAATATCTCGATTTTTTAGATAATATTAAAGGTCGAAATTTTGCTGCAATAAATTATGTGTGTTGTATTAATTTCAATAAATAGAGAATTTCGTCAAGAAATTCTTCGAGAATAATTCATAACGCGAGTTTTGCAACAAGCCATACTCATTTCAGTGAGGCAGCTGCGATAGAATCAAATTTTAGCACTGAAAACTCTAAATCTATAACAATAAAATAATATAATGTTTAATTAAATTTTTATATTTGTATCTTAAATAAAACTTGGTAGAATATTGTGTTACGAGGCTTGTAGCGAGAATTAAAAACACACGTTGAAGAAGATTGTATTTATAGGAATCGAGAACTTCGGACGAGATCGAACGAACGACAGCGATTTAACCTTCCCTCACCGTCGGTCGGTGTACGTGATCGACGATTGATGTGAGAGGCCCGCGGAGACGAGTTTTTGTCGGATCTCGAGAGCTCCCTCGTCCCGTAAACCGAGAAGATCCAAGAGAGCTGCCAGGTCTGCGAGCGTATTTCGACGTGGGCCAGACTCGCACAGCCTGGATCCACTCAATTCTTACCGTGTGGTCAATGCGAATGTTGCCCCGGGGGCCCCACCCGGCTCTCTAGCTAACGTTTTATAGCTGAGCCAATTAATGCTCGATAAAAAGTAAGCGAGCTCGAGGGTGGTCGACACTCGACATCGAACCGCAAACTTATACGTATGTTACATCCTACAACCATTTCATATCAAGTTCCTCCACATTCGTTCACCTTTTGAGAAATTCACAATCTGCGAATAAGATAAACGTCTCTCAATAACTGAGCATCTAAAAGTTTTTTGACTTTATCCTCATTTAAAAAATATTTAAACGAACAACTCTGTTTCAAATACACGTCTAAATGATTTTCTGATATTTCGGCGATCTAAAACTCATCCCATGTCTTAATTTTAAACAATATTTGTAGTAAATAAACACTTGAACGTTTGAATCTGTAGGATATGCCAGTAAAATCGACAGTAATATCGGTAAAATCGACTTTTTCTCCAGGACTGAGTGAACTTGTTCCAATACTTCAACGTTATAGAAAATAGACTTTTTTATATGTAGGAAAAATCATCAGACGATTTTATTGTGAAAAAAATAATTCAAACATCCATGTTTATCTTAATTCGTTTGAACTTTGTTGATGCAATCTTTCAGCTAATTCACAGCTGTCTCCGCACTGAAGTTAACATTTTTTCTCTCGTTTTTTTATGTTGTCCATGAAATCTCGCGGAACTACGCTTTTCAGTAAATTTATGGCATTTCAGTGGTAAAAGTTTCGATTATTCCGGTGAAGATATCGATGAACGATAAGCAGACGCGAGTGTGTCGCAATACTAGTCTAAAATGTGCTCGAAATATTTTCAATTCGAGTCCTTGGCAAACAATGGAGAGCGGCGAATCGAGGGACCGTCGCACGCGCGTGCATGGTCCCAAAGTTTAGCCGAGAAGCGGACATGAAAACCACCGCCGACACAATGGGAAGCAAGTCAGCGGTCTGACCTGTGACCCGTGGCAGAAAGAGCCTCCGCGCACAGTCACCGTGCCGACGCCGCTACCGGGGACATTCGCATTCGAATGTATACGTACACTCACTTTTATTCCTCGCTTTTCTGGCGCGGTAGCCTGCCATCTTTGTTTCGATTGTGTGCTAATGCCACCGAAGCCACACTTGCTTCTCTCGCTCCGCCAAACCGAATACGTTAAATTGACGACGTTTTACCTTTTTTCGCACCCGAGCAAAATCACCAAACGCTTTCTCCAAATCAAACATTTTCCAAAATAAATAAACATTTTTAAAATCCATTTTCGTATATAAAATTCATCCGACTCGGCATATTTTTAATGATTCAACAGTGTCTATGATTTTTTTTTTATTATATGCACACAAATAAGTTAATAAACTTGCTGAAGAACTTACAACGCCTTAATGTACTCTGTTCCACAGGTATAAGTTATAATTATTCTTTTTTGTTATAAATTTTATTGCAGGTTATGTGCATCAAATTCATCTTTTTAAAATTCTATGGAGGAGGTATTTCAATTTAAAAAAATAATGTCCATCTATAAAAATCTTAGAGAAAAGAGAATAGTACCTATAAATATAAATATAAAATTTTTATATCGTGTCACGTAAGTGTTGAAACATGAATCATTAAAAGTTATAGATATATAGATAATCATATTCTGAGGTTGGAAAAATATAAGAGTGTGAAGAATTATAAACGTCATATAAACAATCGGACATATTTCATTTTTATAGTATTTTCCATAAACAATAAACTGCAATATGAAAGACTGTCGATCCTTGATAAATAAACTTTCTCATTATTTTTATATTTTTCATTTTCATTTTTTTTTAATATTTGCTACATTGTTTTGAATAAATAAAATTCTAAAAAATAAAAGTGATTCAATTCAGCAATATTTACGGAGCACGGAAATACTGTAATCCTATACACTGAGAAAAAAGTTCGTTTGAATCAACTAAACATTCAACTAGACATTTAGTTAATATTACATGACATTTATTAAATTAAACCTATCATATATTACCGTGTAAAAAACAAAAGGCATGTAAACAAAAATTTAGTTGAATCAAATAAATGTCAAGTTAAATTTAATTCATTCGTTTAATATCGATTCAACCAAACTTTTTTTCTCAGTGACAAGATATAACTTTTAGGCTCTTGCGCGCACTCGGAAAGATAACACTTCCGGTCCGCAGAGCCAGAGCCTGTTTTCAACGGACCGAAATTTCAAGTCGAGCGGTGCGACAGAGAATTAAGATTTTTGGTAGCGCACGCTTGGCCTTGCAACCGAATTTGAAACTTTCCCCGTTAGTTGAGCGGAGCGGCGAGAGAAGAGAAAGCCGAAGGGCTCGGGAGGAAGGTCAGTGTCTGCATAAAATCGGAGTTGAATAAGAGAGGGGTGGAGGAGGAGGGGGGGAGGGAGGGAAGGTGTGTAGGCCGTATACGCGGCTGCCATGCTTGGGAGCGAAATCCACGCGACGTTTCTCTCTCTCTCTCTCTTTCTCTCTTTCTCTCTCCCATGGCGATATATACATCCGTTGCCTCTCGGCCGGCGCGTATACGGCAGCGTAGAGCTCGGTTGCGGCGAAGGTTACCCGGCTGTCGGGTTGGAGCATTTGCTATGCTGGCTGCGCGGCCCGGGGCTACGTGCTCTGCCTCGCGAGTCACGACTCAAATTCAACTCAAACTCTCGGGCACGCCGCGCGCTTTCTGCATGCGCTATTGCGGACGAAGAGAGAGCGCTTTCGCCGAGTCTCCATCGCCGCGGTGGCAGTCTGCTTCTCATCCCGCTGATGACGTAGTGACGGGGAACGTCTACGGGGGATGTCCGGATGCGACCTTGACACCAGAGTTCATGCACTTTCCACGATCCCCCCCCGCTCTCCCTGCTCTCCCGCGCGCCTTATTTCACCCGGGGTCGCGCTCTATCGACGATGCGCCCATTTTTTCCCCATCGGCTGTCGTCCAACTTCTCCACACGACTCGCACTCTTTTCGCAGAGCCATTTCAACTTCTGAGAAGAAGAAGAAGAATAATAATAATATGCGTGAAGAGAGCGAAAAATCCAGATCAATTTTTCAAAATGAAAGGCTCGTTTGTTATAGTATATATTCTTCTATTCTCCCAGACGGAATTTCTCGCCGGTTAAATGGGAGTAATACACCCTCTGCATATTGGCTCTACCCACACGGCGCATTTGCCAGTAATGTGTCGCGGTTTCTCTGATTTATCGTCGAAATGAGAGAGTACCCGAGTGGCAGAACCGGGTGCGGAAATTGACGGAAGAAATCGATTCTTACCGAGCGATATATGCTGCCTGAAAAAAATAAGAAAAGAAAAGAGAGAAAAAGAGGTAGAGAGAGAGAAAATGAGCGAAGGAAAAAAAAAAGAAGTGTTCGGCTTTAGGGCTCCGTCGTTGCGCACTCGTACAACCTGTTTTCGAGCATTTTCCTTTCCTCGAGTGCCTCGCTCGCGGCGCTAAACCTATTTCCCGGCAGTTTATTATTTTGTTGTACGTACCCAGCTCTCGTGCCCGTGCTCCCGTTAATTGCATCATAAATATAATATCGTAATGGCAATCGGTGCGGAGTCGTTTTGTCAGATTGCCTTCTGTGCGGAGCCGCGCGCGAGAGCAAGAGCGAGACTCTTGTCCGGTTAAACGGTAGTAGGCTCATATGATATGCGGATCGAGGACGAACGAAAAAAATGTGTACACATAAATATACTTATACAATATATATATCGCGAAAGAAGCGAAAGCGAGAGAAAAAAAAAGAGGGACGAGGGAGATACTTCGGCCTTTTGCCGATAATTAAACCGAAACAAAAATCCATTTCGCGAGAGAGGGTTCGCTCGTCAATCCTCGAACTGGACGTTTTATCCAACTGCTCGATTATCTTGCGTTATCTCCTCGTTTGCTCCTTCCTCCCGGACTTGCTATTCTGTGTGCTCCTTGTCACCGATACGATGCTCGATTTGGCACTTGCCTGCTGACAGATATATTATCCTTCTCGAGCCACACTATCGCTTTTTGCAAAATGAAAATTGACTCGAGCACGATGGTGCCAACCAAAATTCACAATTTATGTTATAAACGACATCAATTTATCGTCTCTCTCGTGAATATCCATATGCAATCCATTCTTTCTGTGGGTTTTTTTTTACAATGAAATAGAAATAGTACACGGAGATAATTTTATATGACAAATTACTATACTAAATAATTCTGTGGTAACAGTTTGGAAATTTTTAGAATTTTTCAATACGAAACATAACAATTTGGTCATTATTATAATTATAATAAGTATGTTTTTTTGATAAAAACAAATATAAAAAAATGTAGTAATTTTTCACATAAAGTTCTCTTCGTGTATAGATAAAAGCAACATGTCGCTTTTTCAATGAAATAACGATAAAAATTATAAATATGGGATAATAAATTAAGTAAATTCTTCAAGGGTCGATACATATCTAAATAAACTTTTCGAGTTGACAATATAACGAGCCTGGATTCCAGCATATAATTTGCGAGTCAATAAAGAGAGCAAAGCGTTTTATTGACTCGTTCGATTATTCACGAATTCAAGATTCAATTATTTCGAATTCACGATTCCCATATCTGTATAGCCGAAAACAAAAAGAAAATGAATAAAAATCGAGCAAAACAAACGTATAAGACGTTCATTATGACGATATATATAATAATGGATTGCAAAATGATATTTTATTTACTTGCAAACGAGCTGCAAATAAATTTGTAGTGTCTCTTAAACCAAGGGCAAGATTCGGCCGAGAGCAACAAGCCGCGCGGCAAATTCGAGACAAATTTCAGAAGGGGCTGCGTATATATCTTGCTGACAAGACGAGAGAGCCTGAATCAGCTGACTAGGAAAACTGACCTAATTATTATGCATTTATTCGCGCGTATTCAAATGCGCCGGGCGTCCGCAGCGGCGGATTCTCTCTCTCTCTCGCTCGTATTACGGCCAAATGTGCGGCGTGAGAGAGAAAGAGAGACGGAGAGAGAACGGAAGGGAATATACGCTCTCGCACATGTACGAGCGCCTGGTTACCGCGAGAGTGAGCTTCTGTCGGGAGCTGCTCGCTTATTCGCCCATCCGAACGCGTACGAATAAGCGAATCCCTCTACCCATGCGCGAGCCTCGTATATATACATTCATCATCCGGAATGCACACGAAAATGTACGCCGGTGTACATTAATGCCAAAACATATATATAGGATATATACGTTCGTGCGGCGTTAAAGAAAACTTTTCGAATTCGAATCACTTCGAAAACTAACACGTTCTCCGACGTTTCTCATTGACTCTTACAAATAATGACACGGGCTGAATTTATATCAGCGATTTAACAGTCAAAAGACTTTTACAACATCAATAAAACTATTATTTCCAAGTTGGAGTTGAGCGGGGGATGAATTTTCATGCATATACGGGAATAAATCAGAAACGCTCAATATGTCGTATTCATCGGCAATAGCGTTACAATTATATGCGCAGAGTACGTAACACGGTGACTGAATCATCGCGAAAAGCAGTCATTCGAAGTTTAACATCCTTTTTGATTTATTCCGGTGAATCGAGAACGAGGCGGAATCAAGATTTCGAACTTGGCAACAATTTTTCCGGCATTCGAAGAAAGGAGTGCGCGAAGAGTCGGAGGAAAAATAAAAGCACGAATAAGGTATTCGGGGGAAAAGATGAAACATGCGGAAGATGTCGGGAGACGCCTCGATAAGCGAGGGCTGGAAGAAGAGTGGTAGACTGTATAAGCAGATCGGCCAGAGAGACTTCGCGGGTACGTCGGGAGTAAAAGGGGTTGTGGAAGACGAGAGACAGGGCGAAACCGACAACGAGTTCCATAAAGAGAGAGAGAGAGAGAGAGAGAGAAGAGAGAGTCGGCAGACCGTGAGTACAAAATACCTAGCTCGTGTCTCGCTCGTTGTAAGCGTCGGTACGCCTGTCTGTTGGTCGATGGTTTGGTTTTGTCCGTGGCTATACATAGCGGGCGAGTGGGTGGCGGAGCAGGCGTTTTCGTTCGGTCTCTGTCCTTCTCTTTTGCGCTCTCGAACAACCGCCGGCGGGAGAAAGAGAGAGAACGAAAGAGGGTTAGCGGGAGGGCGTCTCGGCGCCATGCTGATTTGCATGTTGCGCCGCCATGACGGCCGCCACCATCGCCGCCGTTCGCTCTGACACTCGCTCGGGGAAGTGAAGAGGGGTTGAAGAGGTACGAGGGGCTCGCATCGATCGTCCGTCCTCGCCCATCTTCCCTCCGCGTTTAAACCTCCCTCTCTTGTTTCCTCGTCTTCCTTTCCCCGCACTTTCGGACCGCGATATACGGATTATACACACAACCTGGATGTTTTATACACCGCACGGCATAATTGCTATTTCAATTCGCAGTTTCCTCCAACTTTCATTGCCCCATGAAAAAGAATGCCGAGCGTGAAAAAGGTGGCTATAAAGCGGGCCAGGCTTGTAAACTTTGCGAAAGCGTTACGCCAACTTTGTGACAAAACGAGGTGACAAAACGTACTGTTCAGTTATTTCTTACTTTGTAAATCTGCTTACCAATCTTACTTTATCATGCCATTATATTTCTCACGACAATGCGGTTTAACAATAATTTTACTCATTATGCTACTATTTTTGATACCAAATAACTCTTCCCATATCAAACTTTTTCTGGCGTCGAAGAAGTTCTGAATAACACGTTGAAGTAGTTCAGGTATGTTATACGCAGACAGGTATGTTATTCTATCGGTCAGTGTTATGTGAGTATTTTTGTTACATGAAATATAGCATGAAATTGATTTTCGTTTCGAAATTCTGAAAATTTAAAAACTATATGTTTTACACTGATCGTAAAAGTACGATAGAATTTGTTATAGACACAAAAGTAAAAACTATATGCTAATGTATTAAAGAACTAAATAAATGTTATCTCTGTTCTAAACATAATTTGTTTTGTTACAAAAATATTTTCAGTTCGAAAATAAAAAAATGTATAGTTATTGTCACGTTATAATAAAAAGTAAACGTCTCAACAATTAATCATGTACCAATAATTTAACTTTGATAATTACTTTAGTAATTAGAATCTTTTAAAATAATGTATGAATTATTTTTTCCCCATACACATTGAAACATTCTTGTTCAACACTATAAGGACGGACTCGATTTTGCTGCGAATTTTAGAGCACATTTTTTTCTTTCAATATTTTTTAAATACAAATAAATTGAAAAAACTTAGAATTTCAACTATTAATATGTTTACTTTATCATTATTTCTCTCAATGTACGCAAGTTTTTCATATTTAAGATAACAATTAACTAATTATTATAGAACTAAAAAAATATGTTGATTAAAAAAAAATGATAAATGTACTCCTCATTTTATAATGAATGTATAATTTCGTGATTTTTGTCGGTGTACGCAAATTTCTTGGATAAAAGCTTCGGTGTAGAAAAATCGAGCGACGACGCGATAATAACTATACACAGCGCACGGCCTCATTAGACACTTTAACAAAGGCGTATTCGTTCGCGTTTCAGAGTCTCGCTCGACGGTTGGCGCGCATCGGCGCTGTATCGCCGAGCAACGACATTGGTAACCGGGAGTAGGCTACTGAGTCTCGCTAATTTGAATGCACGCCAACGCAACGGGGTTTGCGCCCGTACGTACCGTCGATAAATATACATACGCCCGCGGAAACGTACACCGCCATCAAGTTAACGCGATCCTCAGGACACGCGTGTTCCGATGCCGCAATCCTTCCGTTTGTTATTGCCTTCCGGATCTCCTCCTTTCCCTCTCCTCCCTCCCATCATAACTTTTCTTTATAGACACTTGCCCGTATTAGATGGGAGTTTGGAAAAAAGGAGAAAAGTGGATAAAAACGCGAAAGAGGGAAAGCGAGAAAACGAAAACGAGGGGAGATAAAATCTAATGGTCAGCCCCGGTGTATACTCGCCGAGAGAATGTAGTAGATATATGTACGAAACATTGTTCGCTTCCTTGTGAAAGTATGTACGTGCGTAATCTATGTGCACATTATGCGCTGCAAAATAATGAAAAATATATAGTATGTACAAAAAATAAAAATATGAAAAAAAAGAGATAAAAACTCGTTTCTGGCTGTACGGAAACGCGCGCACGTGTGAGCGAGTCCTGGTAAACGTGTGTGCGCCCTATATTTACTTATGCAGCCGTAGAACAGTGCAGGGGTTGCTAGCTGCGCGACAGATCCTCGTGGGGGGCGGGGGGGGGCGTATATACGGGCTTTTCCTCTGTTTGTTTTCGTTGGACCACATAGCGTGATACGTTTGCGTAATGCGGTACATCCGGCGGTGTCTCCTCGCTGCCGAGCTCGCGGGCCAAACCGAAGTAAAAGGACCGGCCCGGAGGTGGAGGGATCGCGCAAAATCTGCCAGGCCGTAACTCATCCTACTCGGCCAACCGTATTCGAATGGAACCGCTCGCGTTCGCCTCTGCGCGCACTCTTTTCTCACGCCCGCTTGTCGAAACGCGAACATTGAAATAAAATGACGGAGAGCGGCAATAAAAAGCTTTTAGAATCACGGACGAGAAAAAAAAGTGTGTTTACAGCGTGACAAGTGCTCTGAAAATATCTTTTTAAAACGATGATTCTTTCTCGTATTTTTTAAATCGAATATTATATTTATCATATGCTCTGACTTTTTTCTTTTATTTTTTTTTCACGAAATATAGGATTGAATTAAAAAATATGCGAATGAAAAAATCATTGTATTTCGACAATCTATAGTTGTAAAATGACTGGTGCTTCTTCGATTGCTCATTGTGGACGTGAAAAAAAAAGTGTGTTCACATCGTGAAAAATGCGCTAAAAATATATTTTTAAAACAATGATTCTTTCTCGTATTTTTTAATCAAATATTATATTTCTTACACTTAATTCGTACTATTTTTTAACGTGATACAGGGTAAAATTAAAAAATATGCGAATGAAAAGATCATTCGATATCGACAGAGTCTAGTTGTAAAGTGACTGGTGCCTCTTCGATTGCTCGTTGCGGTAGGACACACATACGGCTTCGCTTTTATGACTTCGGAGGTCGAGCGAAACTTTCCGGAAAATCCTCGGTGAGCTCGTAAAGAGCGCGGAGAAAGTGTCCGGGGAGGAGAAGGAGGGAGGCAGGGGCACAAGGAAAGATAAAAGAAAGCCAGGCGGAATGGAAGTGTGGTCTCGATACACAAGCGTAGTTTCTCGAATAAATAGATGTATGTATGGGGCAACACGACGCGGGGTAGAAGAGCCAAGATATAGGAAGCAGTCGCGGTAGAATTGTATTGGGAGCAAAAGGGGAAGAGAGAGAGAGAGAGAGAGAGCCGAAGAGGAAAAGAAGGAAGGGAGAACGTCGGATGCCGTGGACCCCTTGGATGGCTTGCCTCATGAAAGATGCATAAGACGACTCACCGGGGGCGCGATAAAGAGTCGACAACAGACAGACCGACAGTCACCCCTGCCTGCAACCCCTAATACCCGTTGCAATACACCAACACGCGAGAAAACAGCAGATCGACTGTGCAGTGACTTCGATACACCGATAGCTCCTCTCATCGTTCCACACACGTACACATACGACGTCACTGTTTTCCTTGTTCCACCCCTTCCGTCCCGACCTCCTCCTGCTTTCTCCTTGCAGCCCTTGCCCCGTCGCCACCCACCGCAGGGGGTGGTTCCACTATCAATTAATTATAATCTAGATTGATGGATCCGATCGCGCTCGTATCGGAGATTAGTCTCGCTTCTGTCGTTTTTTCTCCCAAAGGATATCCCATTCCGAGCCCATACCTTCGCTGCTACTTTGTAATGCTTTCTACTCGTACGCACTATCGTATGAAAATCCACCCTTTCGAACTCTGTATCGATTCAACTGCGTATCGACTAAAAAATATATTTCTAAACCACTTTGTAAGCTTTCCAAAGTCTTTTTTTTGTGAAGTTCAATAGTTTTTGGTTACTTTTTCCAGATGCAAATAAACCTAGATAAACTTCAATACGATCTCTGGTACAACAATGCAATTGGTAACAAAAACACTTCAATGAAAACAAAGTGTCGTGTGTAAATTGTTATCAAATACCGAATTGAGAATTTGTTTCAAATTATTTGTCGAATATATCATATTTGCCTTGATTCGGTAATAATCAACGTGAGTTTCCAGAGACCTATCGTGTTCAAAAGTTTTCGAACAACTACAGAATTTTAGAAACATTGAGAATGCATTAAAATAATCCATATTGAATTGAGCGGAATACAATCTGGTAAATAACTGCAAAATGGAAACATGAATTTCAATCATCCTTCACTAAATACCAGACATTGTATCTAATTCTATAATGTCGAAGTTCTAGCAATTCGATGAGGTTACGTTTATAAAAAACATAGACAAGGTTGTAAGATTTACAAACATCATAATAGACTTGATATAAAGACTAGACTTATACAGCTATAACTGTATCTGTCTTCTGGTCAATTAAACTTTAGGAACCTGATTCAGGTCCCATTCTTGAGACTCATCGACTATGACAAGCTAAGCAAAAGAGTTTTGGTATTATAGATCTTGAAGATGTAATTTGTAACAATTGGGAATCAGTTCTAGAAATAGTTATTGGGCTTTATACTTTTTAACGAATATATAAATGTCTTGAGTTTGAAGGGAGTTACTATCTACGACATGGCCACTTGAGCAATACTGGCCCGATTGTCAACATCAAGATGTTTTTCTAAGGTGCGTATCTTATTTAGTAAAAAAATAAAATAATATGAGTATATTCATTGGAGCCAACTCTCTATAGGATTTCTACATAAAATCAATTATTGATATTTTATTGAAAACGTTGGATGGTCGGATAATTTTGATGAATGTTCGAAAGGGATCCGATGAAATTGGTTCAGATTTGTTTTGAGAATTGAGTCTCATTGGGGCTATCGGTACATCTCGTAACTTCTGGCTAGCGTTACGTTTCCGAGGTCTGTAGGCTAATGGCATGCAAGCAAGCAAGCGACCAGCCGAGCTCAACTCCCGTCCGCGTCGGTCGATAAGGATTAGCATTTTTATGGGTCTATCCCGCTTATGTGCCACGGCGCCTCGTGCTACCTTGTTTCCTTGTGCACACTCTTTCGCACACGCGCCGTCAAACGCCTTCTCTCCTAACACACAAACGGCACAAACGCAAGTATAATAAACTTCTACAACCTCTCACTCGATGGTCCATCATTTATTCGCTACTCTCACCGATTTTGGCTACGACTTTAACGGATTCGCCGATGTGTTGATTATGCACGGCGGCCACGACGAGATTCTATCGTGCCACCATGTTTTCTGCGCCGAGAGAATTTTACGCTTTTTCACGCCACTCGAGACGTCAGAAGCAGCGGTCTCGCCGTTTCCTTTTGCTCTCTCACTCTCTCTCTCTCTCTCTCTTGTCCTTCCTCCTTGCGTTGGATATACATTCACACGGAGTTCTTCCGTATACGAGTGACAAGGGTCCGAGAGCGCTTCATCTTCCATTTTCATCTGACTCGTGCCATGTCCAAGCTCCTTAACGTCTCTCTCCATTTTCGACTCCGCTCGAGCCAATGTGTCGTAACCATTCGCTGAAAGCCATCTCTCTGCCTATTGTCAGATATACACGTATATATACACCAGGCGGAAAATTTGTCTGAGCAACGTAATTTTAATGAAATCAGGGTTTCAACGAAACTCCCGTTTTTTCGAACTGTTTTGAAATTATTCGCGAGAAATATATACGCTGCTATATACGGAGAAGAGCGAAAATGTGGAAAAGTGAGGTTTCAGCGTGGAGACTTGTGTGTACGGAGGCATATAAGTTGCATATGCGAGGGAGGCTCGAGCCTCGAGAGCATTTTGTACATGTAACGTGATGTGCTACGCGGCACTTTGCGGAGTAAACACGCGTGTACCGCCGTAAAGTTCGCGTACGAGGCATGGGGTGTTTAGTGCGTGTTAACGGGTCGAGTCAGCCATAGAACGGGAAAGTGAGAGAGAAGAAGCGCGGAGGCGAAAGGAGAGCAAGAGGGTGGCTCGAATAAGCGTTGAGGAGGCTCGGCACGTCGAAGGGCCGTCGTCTGGTCCGACAGGGTCGCGCTGCGGAGCGCCTGCGCGTTTCTATGACTACCGTGGTCGCTATACGCCCCCGCACGCCGATCTTTCCCATAGACCGTCGGATCGCCTCTCCTCGCAAGCGCCAACCCATCTACCCCGATCCTCGCCCTTCGTCACGCCGCGCGCGTACCGAAGCTCTCCTTCTCGCCCATTTCATCTCTCTCTCTCTCTCTCTCTTCCTCTCTCGGTCTTCGCGATTCTCCCTGCTTTTCGTTCGCCATTCACTCCATCCCGTTCCGTCACAACTCCTCGGCTCTCGCCTCGTCGCATCATCCAGACTTTCTCCCAGCACCCTCCTCGTCATTCCCCCCCCCATCCCCCGCAGTCTCAGCCTCGCTCCGCGTGTCTATACACTTCCCGTGCAAATACTCGCGCGCTCTCGCACGTACTCTCAGATATATCCTCGAACAAGCGTCTCCTCTCCCAATGTTTGCGCCATTCCACCTCTCGAATCTTGAATCCAACGTTTTAAACGCATCTACCTTTACCTCGATTCTCTCACTCGCCGCGAGAGAAGGCAACCAACTCAGACGTTACTCTCGTTACTCCGAGATCGCATTAGCATATGCGCGTATTAGAGCCTTCGTTCGCGAAAACGAGCTCTCTTCCAAACTTTCGTCCTATCTTTTCGTTCTCTTTCTACTTATTCACTTGGAACGTTTTATTTGAAATTAATTGCCCGTCACTTCTTATCTACGGGAATTATTATATAATAATGATTTAAAAAAGTGTTTACTGATTCAGCAAAATAATAATATTAAATTATTTGATATTTTATTTAATTAACTCGGCATTAATTACTTGAATATTTGAATTGCGAATATATACTATTAGAAATGGGACTTGTGATATATATTTTTATAGTGTTATTTGTTAAAAGAATTAAGATTAAATTAAAATTCTCAAATTTATAATAAATTTTGCATCAATAGTTTTATAATTTTTTAATTATCTATTTAAGTTTAAAATCTGATTGATTAAATATGATATTGGTGAAAAACACTATCTTGCTTTATACAGAGCAGTCATTATCTGATAGAGTATAAGTTTACATACAATTGTTACTTTTTAAAATTACTTGTTCACGAAATAACTACATATTTTTCTTGATGGATTATATTATTTAAATTATTTTCAGAATATGATTTTTTCTAAAAAAAAAGTTAACGCATGGATAGAGTACGTACATTTTTAGTAAGAAGAATGAACCACTAGAAAATAGAAAGAATCTGAAAAAAAGAAACCTCATTTTTCGAAACTCGAACTTTAAAAATTTGTTATCTTTCTTACTTACAAAATTTTATTTTGATTTAATTATACACGCTTAATTGTCTGTTCGTTACGTTAAATTATTTACACAATGTGATATTTGCACAAAAATTGTCACGTGTGCATAGCCCCTGACCTCTAAAATATATAAATATTCGTAGATGAAGAAAGATCCATTATAAAATAACAAGGATCTAAAGAAATGAAGACACCGATAAATTTGATCGTAAACAAGTTCCGAAACGGCCTACCATTTTTCGAAACTCCATTATTTTCTGTCCACTCCGTGGGGATGAAAACACGTGGCGCGTTTAGCGTCGGGAGATTTAATGACGAAACGGAAGTAGAAAGTGCCGATTCGCAGTTTTTTGATGTCCCGATGTACCTGGCGACTTCCGGGGGCGTCGTTAAAGGAAAAATAATAAAAGGAGAGGTAAAAAAGGTACGAGGAAAAAATGGTACACGGACCGAGGGAGTACTTTACGATATTTTCATCGAGGCTATAAGTAGATGGCGCCGGGAGCTGATGGGGAAACAGGCCGAGTATAGTACACTACAAGCGCATGCAGCTTCGCTGTGCACGTACGTAGTAAAGTGCTTTACGCGCCTGGGCAACTAACCGCGTGCTCCGTTGAGAGTTGTATACGGGCGCAACCATGTTTCACCGGGATATTCTCCACCGGTGCGTGTATTTAACGTTTACTGGCGAACGTTACAGCCGGTCGTACGCATAAATCGCTTTACGATCTGTCGCTAAAAACGGGATTTCATGCGAAAGTAGGTGGATAACGATGAAACCAATGTTATTTTATCGTGGCCGATTGTCAGATCGTGGGAACATCATGCACCTTTCCGAAAATCACTCCGTAAACTCCGGCATTTTAGCATTTCAAGACGTGACGAAAAGGCCATTCCGATGATAAAAAGAAAACATTGTATACTGTGTGATGCTGCCTCTACACGTTGGGCCAACTAAGGCCAACAACTATCATTTCGAGCACTAGTTGGCTTATGTTGGAGTGAGTTAGCCCAATGTTAGTCGTTCTTCTCAAGTCATTTTCCTCAACATTAATCAACAAAAACATTGAGGTAACACAAAAAACGCGAGATAACTATTTTATGCGCTCTGGCATACATGTAATCGAACTCGATACGTTCTAAGTTCGAAATTTGTCTAGATTGGCCTACATTGGACTACATTGGACGATGGCCTTAGTTGACCCAATTTGTAGAGGTGGTATTTTAGTCGTTCTTTGGAAGTCATTTTTTTAACATTAATCAACAATAATATTGAGGTAATGCCGGCTCTATATGTTGGGCCAACGTAGACCAATATAGACCAATTTCCAACTTAAAACGTATCAACTTTGATTATGTACGTGCCAGCGTGCATACAGTAGTTTTCTTGTATTAACCCAATGTTTTTGTCGATTTATGTTAATAAAATATGTCTTCAAAAGAACGACTAACATTGGACCAACTCCGCCAACATAAGCCAATAATTAGCATCGAAAAATGATTATTGTTGTCCTTATAGTTGGCCCAACATATAAAATCGGCATTAACACTTGTACAAAAAGTGAACCGATGCCGAATGGCATGAAGTTGTGCATGAGCCAAAGAATTGTGGCGCGGATCGACACAAGCGCACGAGTGTTAGTGTCAATTCACCACAATTCGCTAACGCTCGAAAAACGCACTTTTCCGAGCAACCACACCTGGGAGAAGGTTAAGTGCCTCTTGGAATTAATTTCATGTCGTTCCACTTGGACTCATTAATCTCTTTATTTCTCACTTTCGCGGCTGAAAAATATTCCAAGGACGCGGCGTAAACCATTTAAAGTTGGCTATAGAGCGGTGATTAATGCGATTTATCTTTCGCGAGAGGTACACGAGTGATGGTTTTCTCGGAGCGAGCGTCTAGCGCCCGGCGAGGAGGATGAAAGGAAGTTGGCGCGGTTGCGGTGTACGTGCGCGACTACGGAGCCGGGCGGAGGGGACGTAACGGCGTGTAAGCGCTAACCAGGCCGTGCCGGAGGGATATTCGAGGTGGACCGGCCCCCTCGCCCGGTAAAACGCGGAGGACAAGATGATGGATGGTTCCTCTCCACCCCCTCGACTCTGTGTGTGCCTCGTTGCCGCGCGCCAAGTGAGGGCTTCCCGACGCTGACGACGATGCTGACGCTAATGAGCAAAATATGAGGCGCCACCCCCTTCGGTATTCTCACCCTTCGCTCCTCCAGCGCCGTTCCACTTTTACGTTCATTCTCTCTCTCTCTCTCTCTCTCTCTCTCTCTCTTTCTCTCTTCCTTTCCGTCTGACCTGCCATCGTCGTCGCACCGGCCAGCCTTTTCCTCCATTTTCCCCTTCGCGCACTTTGACTTGGCACCCTTCGACTCTGGCAGCCCTCTCTCTCTCTCTCTCTCTCTCTCTCTCTCCTGTCTCCACCTCGATATTGATTGTCGCCCTCCATATACCTCATATTTCGAGTCGCGGCGGAATAAAGGAAACTTGAAGACAAAAAGTGCTGGAATCGGGAACTCGATTGTAAAACGCGGACCCTCGACGAACGTTCCGCCAAAAACAACATTTTTTTTCGCCTTTGTCTCCTTAATTGCAATCGATGAGTGTAAAAATTACGCGGAATTAATTTATTTCCGAGGCCGTATCTGGGGTGCATACTCAATTGTTAATCCAATTGCGCGCAGAAATATCCATAAAGTCGATCAAGAAAACTGATTCGACATACAGGAGTCGATATAGACTATTTTTTTAGAAAAAAATATTTTAATATTGATTACTCGATTATCCACTTAATATTTCAAATAATTCAATGTGTATAAAATTCAGACTGTACATTTTTGAAACCACATGAAAAATATGTATAGTAAATGGGGTAAGCTTCAAAATAAATATTTCATGAAACATATAAAACAGTGTGTTGTCAATTTTAAGTGAATAACAATTAATTAAAATTTAGATATTTTTTTAAAGTTTATAAGAACGGACAAAATTTTGAAAGAATATTTTTCAATGTGAAATATTTTGTATTTTTATATTTTGTATCTCGAGGTATAAAGACAAACATTTTTCGTGACAATTTTAAGTTAGTTCTAACTATTTTCTAGAAAAAAAAACTTCATGTTTTCCAAAAATTTAAACTTTCTTCAAAATGCTGACAAAAAAAAAGTTTTCTTTTATTTTGACATTATTTTCAAACTTGACTGTACCGAGACAACCTTGAGCCACTAATATATGTAAAATGTTAGAAAATCAAGTCAACGAGGAACTTGTACAATTTTTCCTAAACCAAAAAGAGAGAGTATATACAAAAAAGATGACAAGAGTAGTGGAAGAAAAAAGTTGAAGAATGTGCTCAAAATAAAGTTTGGAGTCGGAAAATATTCGCGGTTGAGAAAAGTTTGGGCAATTGAAAAAACTTGAGCGCGGCGAATCGGTGAACGGATGGATTACCGGGTAATATTCCGATATCTTTATTTTCGGCATTTTCGTCGAGAATTGCGGTTATATAAGGTGATGATGGGTCGTGAGCTCGTGAAAACAAAACTAATTAATTTGGAGAATCATCGGGTCGTTGTATAAACAGGCTGGTTCGATCTGTCTTCTCGGCGGAAAATAAGGGGAGATTGTCGTACGATGAGGATGGAAAAGCGAGCGAGGGATGCTCCGAACGAGCGGAGTGAAATGAAGGAGGTAAAGCGAGACGGAGATGAGGAGCGGCAGCAGCATCAGCATCGCCGAGGATGAGGCGTGGGTGGCTGGAGAGCAGGCGGAAGCGACGAGGATCGAAGAAGAAGCGAGAGGGGAGGGGAGGCAGAGCCGCGTCCTTGGCTTCCTCACCGGGGGATGGATATCAAAGGGGAAGATGAGGAATATCAATCCCCACGGAGGAGAATGAGAGAAGTGTATGAGGGCCTGCGAGAAGGGAGAGAGAGAGAGAGGCGAAGCAACGACAGCCACAGAGACTCAACTTGGTCTTATCCATCCCACCGTCTCTCTTATCCTTCGCTCTCCCTCTCTCTCTCTCACACACACACTCTTTCTCCGCTCCCCCGTAGCTCTCAACTGCGAAATCCTCCGTTCCGGAATTTATCGCCGTCGTAACCGAACACATCCTTTTACCACTCCAAAGTTCGGGATCTCTCACAAAAACCTTTTCAACGCGTATCATACGAATCTTCGCGACAACAAGTCACCCTCGGCTTTTGTTATACGCTTCTCGTGTGCCCGCTCTCCTTTTATGCGTGTGTTCGAGGCATTTATGTGCCGTTTACCACTCAACTTTCAAATAACGAGGAGGGATTGTTTTTTGGTTTTTTTCGCCTTCTTAATTTATATGGAAAAATTTATCGAAAGATAATGACGTGTGCAAAGAAATTACTTTTTTGTCTCGATAAATATACGATTTTCGAGAACCGTAAAATGCAACGACCAGGAAAAGGGCAAAGTTTTACGATTCCATATATACTTATTTCTTTACGCTCTACAAAATTTCCAATACACATTTTTACGAAAATTTCAGCAAAAATATTCCAATGTTTTTTCACCCCTTTATTCTCATATCTGTGATAATCTGTTTGAAGTTTGAACTATTATTATCTAACTTTCTGAATTCATCAAAGTTGCTGAGCTTTCTATTTACGGATGCAAATTATGATTTATTCAATAAAAATAATATGAAGTGGATAATTTAACAAAAAATCTTAACGTTATATGAGTTGCAGATTTCGAGATTTTCTAGCAATTTCCTACAGTTCCAAAATGGAAGTTCTCATTGATGTGATGACTCGATATTTGAATAAATAATTTACCGAAATCATCGAGGTCATCGCTGCGTCAATAAAAATTTACGAATGAAAAGAATTTTTTATTTATTCAATAAAAAATAATGTAAAGTGAAAAATTATACAAAAAAACTCGACATTATTACAGAGAGTTGATGGAGATATCGAGTTTTTCTATCAAATTCGTGTATAGTTTTAAGACGTAAGTTCTCACTCCTGTGACAATACACTTGAATAAATATATCTAATTTCCCGAAATCACCAATGAAAATAAAAAATAAATAAATAAATATAAAAAATAAAAAATGTAAACGAACAAAAAGAATTTACTCAGTATAAGAATAGTATGAAATGGAAAATTTGACAAAAAATCTCGACGTTGTTATAGAGAGTTGCAGATGTCGAGTTTTTCTAGCAAATTCGTGTACAGTTCCAAGACGTAAGTTCGTCCAGGTGCCTTTTTGAGGCATATACCTATATCTATATAAGTATACAGAGAGCTTATCGGGGGGCATTCGAGAATCGAGCGGCACGTGAGGTCAAGGCAGGCCATGTCGAAGCCACGCAAGCTCCTACCTTTAACTTGTTCCACGGAAGGTATAGCCGGCGCGATGGACGCGAGGTCACCCGCCGACGCTTTCTTTATTCCCCGTCTCTCTCTCTCTCTCTCTCTCTCTCTCTCTCTCTCTCTCTCTCTCTCTCTACCTTTTTTCTCAGACGTCGCGCTGGGCCGCTGCGCGCTTCCTTCCGATAACAAATGACCGAGTCGCACGCTCCGCGTAAACCTCCGCGATACGCCTTCACCGGCCGCAGTTCCACCTGCTGTCTCTCCAGGCGAGTCATTTCTTTTCTCGCGAATCGCCACTTCCGGCCTGGAGCACGATTTCAGCCTTTTACTCTCAATCTTTTTCTTGGCCGACTCTTCGGAACAATGCTGTGCGCATGGAAGGGGATGAGAAAATGTATAGGAGCCGAACATCAAAAGATTTCGTTTCTATCGAAGAAAGGGGGAGGAGGGGGGAGGAGGGGCAGAAATCGAAAGAGCGCGTCGCGGAAGAATAAGGGAGCGTAAGAAAATCGTGAGCACGAAGCCAGTGTACACGTCGCGCAGACTCCATCCTTGTCTCTCTCTCTCTCTCTCCCGCAGCGGCTTTCCCCGTACTTTTGATATATCATCAAGCGATCCGAGCGAACGGGCTCTCGCTCTTTCTATCTCTCCCTTATATTCTCCCTGTCGCGAGATAGGGGTTGAAAGGGGACTCTCGTCGGGGGGAAGGGGGCCTCGAACTGCTGCGGCGGGTGTGGGTGGTCGGGGCTTGGAAATAGGGGGTGTTCTTTCCCTCCGTGACGGAGGAGTTGAGAGTGCCGTTGAATATGCATGAGGTGCTACGAGTCCCCCTATCTACCGTCCTAAAAACATTCAGCCCATATAGACACCGGGCCGAGAGCGAGAGGCCGCCCGATAGACGAAGAAAACCATCAACGTGTGGACTGTGTGGTACGCCACCCGGTGGACTCTCTGAAACTCTCGCCAATCAATGTCCCATGAACGGCTCAACCGCGAAATTTTAACGCAGATCGCCAACGCCGCGGGAAAAGATGACGCTTTTATATGTTTTCTGCCTCGTCTCATCGCCGCGTCAGGCATATCAGCGGGCGAAGCGTCTGTTTTCTCGACGTCCACGCTCTGTTAAATTATTTTTCAGTGTCAGGCCCGCAGTCGATGGGAGAGCACGAAGAATCTCTACGAAGCACGCGCGGCGGGCTCGATATTGCTCGCAGTAAAAAAAAAACTGCTGTCCTGTGTGTATACTCTAGCTGGTCAGACACATTTGTGCATCCTCGATGACGAGCGAAGGGGACGCGGAGAGACGAGCGAGCCAGTCAACATTGATACGTCCCCGGAATACAAATTAGCCTCCAAGTTCACAACGAACGGCATTCGGAGACTATGGCGCGCGGTTTAGTGTGTTTTAGCCAGTTAGCCAGTTACGGAACGATTGAAATACAATCCAACGAGACCTGATACACGCACTGGCCGGAGATAAAAAATATTTTCAAATAGAATTGCTCGATCAATTTTAATTCTGTTAACAAAAGTCATGACCGCTTGAAATTAAATATTCGATAGAACTTCAACGTCAATAAATATATAAATTTATATATATATATATTTAGTTACTTAAAAAAGAAAAAGATAATTTATGATAATTATATTTAGATATACGAAATTAATTATTCGTTGGGGCAAAGATATGATGAGAAAAAGATATGAAAATATTCATTGAGAAGAGAATGAATCAAAGATTGGTTAAGTGAAATAAAAACGCTACTTGATGCATATTTGGTTCAATCAACGATTAACATACTCGAAGTAATAGAATTATTGATTATGGAAAAAAAACGAATTGGAAGTCTCAAATTACTTGAATAAATTCAATTGTACAAATGCATATAGAATAGATGTGAAAATAAATATTCAGTTGAGACAAACATTTTGAAGAAATACTTTATTAGTTGAACTGAATCTTTGATTGTTTTAAGAATATTAGAATATAAGAATAATTCAACGAATTAAAGTTGATTGAACCATAGAACATCCTTCAATGGAATATTTTAATGCTTGAAATAAGAAATCAAACGCAAACATGAATATCGGCAGACTCGAAAGCATAAATTTGATAAAAAATTTGATTTTGATAAATTTGGTTGACGAAACTAAAGTTTTTCCTCACAGTACGATCATGAAAGAGAAATTTTTCATTGAAATAGAGAAACGTACAAAGAGATGAAGACAGGAACTTTAATGTCCATGTGTATTCGACCGGCTAAACAATTGTAATTAAACATCACACGCCCCGCACGTTTACAGCCTGTCGCCTTGGATAATTTCTTTAAAGACAATAAAGTGAAAAAAAAAACAAACAAACTTGCAACAAACAACAAATTAGACACATATGGTCGTGAGAAAGGAGCTCGGTTGACGGCACTGTCGCCATCTGTCGAGGAGCTTGCGCGTTGGCGTAGCCATTTTGTTTCTGGAGGTGGCCAGAAGGTCGCGGCCGTGGTGTCGTGGCACACCCGCGCATGTCCATTGGTTCCTCCCACCCGAGTGTCGAGCGCCTCTCGCTGCAGCGTTTCTCTCGCTCTGGAGCCTCGTCATCGGCGACGTCTTCTCGCTCGCGTCGCCTTCGTCTTCATTCTCGTTCCGGAGCGCGTCGCTAAGAGAGAAAGAGAGAGAGAGAGAGATTCGAACTCGCGTTTAGCGATCGCGGTCTCCCCTCTCCTCGGCAATGTCCCTTTTTCCCACCGAGCTCGTCACTCCCCACCACCGCGGTGATCCGCCATCCAGCGAGACGTCGTTGTTGTTCCTGTTGCCCGCTTCGCCGCGATATTATCACTCCATTTTACTCGCGATTTATCGGCCTTTATCAACTACACTGCCACCGAACTCTCGCTTCTTTCCTATATTTATTATTGCCCCCCGCTCTCGATCGCTCCGGCGCTCGCTAATAAAGCGACGAAATATATCGTCGTGATTTACATGCAAATATCGAATATCTTTGTCAAAGTTCAGGCCTCATTTGCCCTCGTCATACACATCCCGATCGGAGAATTCCACCGGGATTAATTCATTCGAGAAAAAAAAGCAGTTTTTTCGTTCCCGATCGTCGGCGTTGCGAATCGAGACCGAAATTTTGCTCTCACATATATGAGAGGATAAAGAGGGAGTGACGAAATTACTATACAGCTCAGGATTGTAAATTAACGATAATGTTCAAAATCATATGTATTGATTTTATATTTTTGGATAGTTTGAAAAAATGACGAGTGCGCGGACTGTATTAGTGTTTTGAAAACTCTGAAAAAGCTCGTGTAACTGAGTCGTGTGTCTTTGCTTTTTTGTTTCATTTTAGTACAGTCGACACGGCGTCTGAACCTCGTTAGCGCGCCGTCTAGCAGCGTGCTCGAGCGAGAGTGCGGAGAGACGGCGAGGAGGCCCGACGGCGATTGCGGCGAGCAGGAAGGAGAGTCGGGAAAATGAAGAGTCGCCTAATAGAAGCTGGGAGGAAGACACACACGGCGGTATGCAGAATGAAGAAGAGTGAAAAGAGAGAAAGGGATGCGAAAATTTGAAGAAAAATGCGCGTGCATGCGAATGAAAAGAATAAAAGAGGCAGGAGAGAGAGAGAGAGAGAGAGGGAGGGAGGGAGAGGGAAAATGAGATAAAGAGAGAAAAAGAGGAAAAATGATGAGGAAAGAGGCGAATGGGTGTGCGTGCGTCCCGATACACGGTAGAGTGCTTTCGAAGCGAGTGCAGTAGACTGACGAAGCTCCGGCGTGCACGGTCTGGTGATTAGCGCCGCCCCCCGGGGACGGTAACCACCAATCGGTGGACGGCGTCGGGACGCCGACGTCAGGGCTCGCCGCACAACCGCGGGGTCCGCAGAAACGCGGATAGTGGGATAGGGGACACAAGCAGAGCCACGACAAAAATCAATCACCGCGCGCCCGGTGTCCCCCGCGCTACCACCCCACCCCACCCGACCTTCTATATTCCCGCGGCGCGATGTACACGCGAGCCTGCATTCCGTCTCGCATCTCCGATTCCGCTTCCACTTCGTTCGTCACTGTTTTACTTCTAACCCATTGCCTCATCCCGCGCGATCCACGCTCGTACATCGCGCCAACCACTATTTCATATCGCGATGCAGACCCTTTTTCGCTGTACGATTATTGCATCAAACATATGACGTAAGACGGACACCGCAGGAACAGTGTGAAAAATAAACTTCACCAATTACATTTTGTACAAACGTAAACATTATTTTGCATATCGTAGAAGATTATATTCTACAAAAAATTCATAAATTTGTATTCAAATGTACAGAGTATATTTAGTGTGTTTTAAAACGATTAAACGTAATCAAAAAAATTAATGTTACAAATTATACATCTGTACGAACGTACGAATTTTCACTTATCGTATAAACTACAAAATATACGAAAATTTATACTGAAAATGTACAAAGTGCATTTGGAGAAAAAAAGATTAAAATTCAACGTAATCGAAAAAATTAACATGCATATTGCAAAATACACAAAAATATATACAAAAACAAATTAAAAATGAACATAACAAATTATAAATGTAAAAATTTGTACATATTATATAAAATATACGTATACAAAAATGTATACAAAAAAATAAACGTTAACAAATAATTAAAGCTCACAAATTACATTTCTATAAACGGACAAATTTTTACAAATCATATATTTGTTCAAAAATTGTACAGAGTACATATTTATAAACACCTGTGCATTTGTAAACAAAAGAGAATAAAAACGTAAAAAATAGTCGATTAAATGATAGAATAATAAGCAGAAAAAAAACAATTTGATGTGAAGAAAAATTCATATCGAAGGTATTTACGCTGATAAGGTCATCTCTGGAATTATAAATCAATAAATAAATACGTGTCTCGAACGATCAAACGCTTCATTTTTTTTCCCAGCACGCGGTTCCGAAAGAGCGCTCACAGTGAAATCTGGAAATCATTTGTATTCAGATCCTCGTGTGTCTGAATTTTGATACGAACGGTAAAAGTTTTTTCAGTATCGGGGGCTTCCCTCCGATATATATCCGCGTCTGGGAGAGAACGGAGAGAATCGCTTCGTGAGTTCTCACACATTTTTATCTTAATCTATATATATCCCCAGATTCTTATCCGTAACATTTTCGAGCTCGTTGTCACGTAATATTTTAATAAGAAAAGGAGTATTCGCGCAAGGCCTCCAGAATTTCCACCGAATGCTGTTTGTTCAGAGATCTCGTCGCGATCTTTTCCCCGTCGTCTGCGTTCGGCGCGCTCCTCATCCTCGTTTCCACGGCGTCGCCCGAGATCGCGAAAATCGAGCGCGATCCATAACTCTTCTTTTTTTGCGCGAGCGACGGTTACGCGCCCGGCAATTATTAGGCACAACGGTGCGCCTCTCGGCTTATATTTTCGCGAGAGTGGGGATAATAGCTGCTCGGAGCACGAAGCTCGTAACCCGTGACTGTGAAAAGATCTGCCAGGACGATAGCGATCCGCCGTTCGCGATTAATTGGTATGACTGTTGCAGAGACTGCTCACATAATATGTATGTATATATGATCGCATGTCGTACCAAGCGTGTATATCTGCGGAATATATCGGTGTGACGCTTAGATGGACACGGTCTCTCACGCCAGGATACCGCGTCCGAGCTACTCGGGACCAACGGCATCGTTGAATTTTGTCATTCAGACACGACGCAAAACGAGACAAGGAGATATAGATTTATTTATCACACACTCTATAGCGATGAACTACGGGAAAATTGTATACATGACGGATAAGATATTTTAATATTCAAAAGTTCAAAAGTTTCCTTCCCATGTAAACTATGAAAAATCATCAGTTGAAATTTTGTTCTGTAAATTTTTTTTAAATTATAGATGAACCTTCTTTGATACCGACAAAGATTGGTGCTAAATTTTAGACAGCTTTACCATCTAGAAGTTAGAATATTTCATAGTGTAAAAAGTTACAAAAAGTTACGATTTTCAACTATAATTGTCTTCATTTCTAGATGATGGAGCCTTTTAAAATTTGACATACATTTGAGGAACATAAAGATGTGTGCAAATTTTTAAGAAGTATAAAACTATTTAGAACCTCGGCAGAACTAAGCAAGTAAATATAATTCAAACTCATTAATTCGTAAGTAAAAAAAACGCATTTTTAAATGGCTTTGGAGATAGAAAAAAGGTCATCAATGAAAGAAAGAATAAGTTCCAAAATATTAACCATCTGAAATGTGAAATATACGGTAGCCTATGCTGACATTCTATAAATGGAAATCAAATAATTTCCAAATTCAATAAATAATTTGCTCATCTCGACGAAGATTAAAAATGTGTAGTTCGTAAGTTTTTGTGATTTATGGGAAACATCAGAATACATGAGGCAATAATAGTCAAACAGAGAGAGAATAAGAATATGGACGGTTTTAGTAAAAAGTGACAACTATATTAAATATATTTCTAAATTCTGTCTATTATAATTGATTCCCTAGATTCCCTAGAATACTAGATTTCGAAATATTATCCAAATTTGAATTACATTTGATTCCATTATAAAAATATCTATATTGATTTCTAAAATAAACAAAATAGTTATCACTTTATAGTAAAATTCCTTATCAATATAGATATATTCTTAAAATAAACAATAAATATCACTTTATTATAGTAAAATCTATTATTATATATATATAGTTTTCTTGAGTGTAAGAGTGATGGGAGTTTGAACCTTAATTCCTGATATATCGAGTTTTCTGTGATGTTTTCCTGCATGGACAGTGGGATATGGACTTCTCGCGAAATGAAAAAAAGTGTGTGCTCGTTCCAAGACAATCGCGAGTCCATATGAACACTTTTCCAGAGACGGGGAGAAAGGGGATGAGGCAGAGAACGATTGGTGTACGTGACAGGAGAGGTTGAACGATCGAATACGGGGATAACGCGGAGAAGCTCCGAGGCGGGCGAAGCGAGGGAGAGAGGGAGATAGCGACCGATAAGGGAGGGATTCCGGGATACCGGAACTGTAGTTCCGGGGTAGCCCAGCTGCCGGAAATAGCCAAGGCAAGGCGCCAGCCGCCAGCGGAGAGAAGCTCGTCCTCCGTCGAGAAGCTTTTCCCGATGGGCGGATATATCTCTGCTTTATCCAGAGCACGCTCTCGAGCAACCCTGCGGAGAGCTTTCCCCAAGGATAAAGTAGAAATCGTCCGGACTTGACGCTTTTTCTCGAGTGTATTCTTCGCCGGGAGTCAGCCGGCTCGCGACGACTCGCTTTTCTCCGTCTCGCTCTCGATACGGGCGTACGCAAACTCGGAGAGAAAATGATAACAATCAGAACGACGAGTATATGGCTCCGAGCGACAATGTCACCTGCGGGGTTTCGGCCACCGGAAACGCGAACTTGCCCGGTATTTGCATAAACAAATAACCCGTATGGGCAACAGCATCGCGTTGGCACGTTACCGGATATTTGAATAGACGAGAGTATCGGACGAGCGCTTCGTCGAGCCAATAATAACTTTGGCGCGCTTAACGCAACTAATGACGAATAACGAGACGAACTTTTTCGCAGTTGGCAAAGTCAGCACGAATTTTTCTCACGATATCGGAGAAAGGTGCGCTCGTATATAATGCATCTTGTTTGTTTGTAACTGACGTCGGAGGTGCAGCTGGCCGAGCGTGCGAGATAGTCGGCTCGCATCTCGGTTGTATATCCGCGAGAGCGCGGATCCAAAAGTGCGGGAGAGCGAGCGAGACAATAATGCGCGCTCGCCCCGAGCGAACTAACCGCTCTCTTTCTCTCTCTTTCTCGCTCGAGCTCTCCTCTCACGTGAGATCCTCGTCGATCCTTCGTTCCACCTGCGTTTAAGATATTCACCTGCGCGCTCGCGCGGACGCGTGCCCCGTTCTACGCGCGCGCCCGATCACGAAATCGCGCTCGGCGTAACATGAAAACCGAGATAATCGCGAGCGCCTCAATGAAATAGAACGGAATTGGACGGCCTGTGCATGTGTGATCTAGCGTGAGGATAATCAGTCACTTTAACAGCTTCATCAAAGCGCTCTCCCGAGGATAGCAGCCTCGTTATGCACTCAAGAGCGTACTAATGCGTGACAACGAAGATTAGCTAAATTGACTGCACGAGGGGTGTCGACGCTTCCGTCTCCCAAAGACCGTAACGTCAAGGATTTTCGTCTATTTATCGACTCCGATTTGAATGCTCATCTTATTTTTCACGGATACAGAGATCAAGAAAAAATCACCAAAGTTTTTATTTATTTATTTATTTCGAAGTAAAAGGTAAAAATCCTAAAAGTTGGACATTTGAGAATTGTCTTACTTTTTGCCTTTATTTTAAAAATATTTAAACGAAAAAAATCTACTTCAAATTCACGTTGAAATTATTTTCTGATATTTTAGCGATCCAAAACACATCTTATGTATTAGTTTTAAATAATATTTCTAGACAATAAACACTTGAACATTTATATATGTGTAGATGGTCCCAATTGTTGGACAGGAAAATCGTCCCTGACTCTAGGGGGTTGAAAAAGATTGTTCCAATAATTTAGCGTTATGAACAATACAACTCTTTGTATATGGGAAAAATAATTAATATAATTTTATTAAGAAAAAAATAATTCAAGTATTTAAAATAATAAATATAGAAAATATCTTCCTACTATTCGTATGTTTATATACCTAAGAGTTTTATCAAGATTTAAGTATATTTTCTTAAGAATTGAAAAAAAAAAGAATTCGCTTGTCAAAAGTATATTTATGAACTTGCTAATCATTCTTTAAACGAGTATATCGTTCTAAATTTGGACCATTTTAGTTTGGCAAAGAGTCACTTCACACTCTTTATAGTTTTATTTCACTTCGAGAATATTCTCTCGAGTACGTGCAGCGCTCTCTATAATTTTCATATCCCAGTCCTTCGGAAATAACTACAAATACACGTGTGTAATGCTCAATAAATCACATATTAATATTTTGTTTCATATATTCAAAAAAGTCACTGAAGTATACAGATACATGTCGGTTAAAAAAATTAAACCAAACAAAAGTTATAATTTTTTCTTTAATAACACATTCATTTAAATTTCACTATTTTCTATATAAGAATTTATATATTTTCAAACGTATAAACGTTATCACAAAACATGATACTAACGTAAAACTTAAATTTTTTTTTTAATAAAAAAGAAAAGAATGTCTGGTTGTTGGTAATAATAAAAAAAAAAACAGCGAAGCCGGACTGAAAATAGATTTAGCCTGAAAATAATTGATTAAAAAATGTAGTCGATACAATACTTATTCATTTAAAATAAAATTAAACTTCGGTCAAATTGACAAAAAGTTATTAGATTAATTTTCAAAAAGTATCGTTGAACGTGTCGAAACCGAAATTTGATTAGATCAAATAAAATTTGATTTTTAGTGGAGGATAAATCGTGTAAGAGTCGAGACGATGTGCAGAAGTGGATACGCGTGAAAAGTGATACGGCTAAGTCGGGATGAATAAAATACGCTCGGCGGGCACTGATGCGCGAAGACGCGGATTGGGAGCTCGAGGGGCAATAAGAGCGATATACACACGGCGATGAAGTTGGATATGGTCGGGATGAGCGAGAGAAGAACTCTGGAAACACCTTGCACGGCAGGTGCCATCTTTCTCTCTCGGGGCAGCCTGTCATCCTCTCAGCAATAAAAGGCGAAATGCAGCGCGTGTGCGTGCGAACGCGTCTTGGTCGCGAGTCGTACGAGAATTTTTTTTTCCCGTTGTGTGAAAGTCGCCGAGGCGCGGTTGTGCACGAAAAATAAGCTGGAGGCGAGAGCCGCAGTACTTAAAAATATGTTAGCGGCGAGGAGCATATAAGCACCGTGACCTCCGAGATAGGATCTTAAGAGCTGGCCACTGCCGTCCGGGACTAACAACACACACCGAGCCTTTTACCCGTCAGATGCGCTCCTTACCGCTGTACGCCTTATTGCAACCAGGGGTGAGCGTAACCGTGACTGTAACCGTCACGCCGCAACCCTCCCAACTCCGGCTACACCGCACCTCTTATCGCTCTGATAATCCTTAACTCGGAATTGCACCAAATATTACACCCAACGAGTCTCCAAGGACTTTTACAAAAAGAATTGATTAATCTAATCGAGACCCAAAACGATTGACCCTATATACGTAATCAAACATTATTTCTTACAGAATACTCGTGACAGACTCGAGATTCGTTTTAATCCAAGAATTAAGGATGTACGAGCAATATTTTTTAAAATATGAGAATTGTGGATACATTTTTAGTACACTGTTCTTAATGTAGTTCTATCAGTACAGTCAAATCAAAAAATTTTATCTTAGTTTATCTCTGTACCATGTGGTTTTTCAGAAAAAAATTATTAAGAAAACTTGTTACTAATTGATTCAAGAATAGCATACTCAAAATTCAATGTCATCCAAGATGACCTGTATACGTATGTATGAAAATAATTGCTACGTATGTATGAAAATTAGGAAAATCAATATCTTAGGATTTTTGTTTTTAAACTAAAGTTAACTTCTTAAATGTACTTCAAAGAGCTGTGCAAAATTTCAAGATATTTCAATACTCAGAAGTCAAGATATTTAGAGTTGAAGAGTACAGAAAATAGTGATTTTTGACAATAAATATTTCAAGTTCTACGTAGCGAAACCTCTTTAAATTTGATATATAATTGCAAATTATATCAAAGAAGGTTTTTGCAAATTTTCAACAAAATCTTAAGAAAACGATTTTATGATAGAACAACCTTAAATACATGAAAAAATCATGCCAAATTTGAAATCATTTTACTGAATGATACAAGAGTTACCAAATTCGAAAATTGCTGAGATTTAACATTGCTTCTTTTATGGAAAATTTGTAAATTTGTACTGAATAAAAATTGAAAAATATGAGATGTTTAAATTTAATTGTTTAAATAATTTTAAATATTTAAATTATTGATAAAATTTACTTAATCTTCTAATCACTAGCTAAATTAAGGCACAGAAAATAAACATCTTTTTAGCAAAAAGTCTGGATTTTACGAATATATAATGTCAAGAAATTTTATAAGAATCGAATCGATCTAATTCTCGGATTAAAATAAAAGTCGAATCTGTACGAAAAATGACTGATGAGAATTCCTGACTGACGAACATTATTGTAATCAATACTGAGAGGAATTATTAAAGTGCGTAATAATGCCAACTGAAAATAATTATATCTGAAACCAGATAATCATTTGTACCTAATAAATACACACAGATAATAAAACATTATAGATACCCAATACGTCATCAGACATAATATTTGTCTTATAAAAAATAACTCAATTTTTGGACAAAAACAAAGTCGAGACTGATGTGCGACAAGACTAAGAGGTTAAACTGCGCTAGGAAATATAAAAAGCACGTTGGCGAAAACAAAGAGGGTGAGAGTGCGAAAGCGAGAGGGATCGAGGAGAGAGCCAGTCGCGTCATTGCCGGCCATGGACCGTGATTGATGGCGCAGGGCGTTATCTTCTCACCCTCTTACGTACCATCGAGCAATTCATCATCTCCGTCTGTTTTTCACTCACTTTATATGCAACATATTCCATGATTTTTATTCACTCCGGGAGTAGAAAAAAGGAGAAAAGAAGGAGAAGAAGTTTGAGAAGAGGAAGATGAGGAAGCGCGGCTTGTCTTTTTCTTTTCGCGTTATACCAGCTAGCTCTCTCGACACCACCAACGCCCATTCTGTGCTTTATTTTTCACATCATCTTATCCCGTAAAACGACAAACGGGCGTCGAACACGTTTTACACCCGAGTGACAGTATCTTCGAGGGTGAAAAGAAAAATCACTGATTTTTTGTACCGTATACGTGCAAACAGAGGAAGAGGATCGCGGATGGCGTATCCGTTTAATAACATCCCGTATGTATTTTCCTGGACAGTCTCCGCATACATTATCCCACCCCGATGTGTTTGTCCTCTCGAAGATACGAATTTTGACCGGAGCGCTTGAGAAAGAAAACGAAATCGGACGAGAGAAGCCAGAGGGATGAGAGAAAAGAAGATCCAGCGAAAAATCCAGAATTTCATCTTCCTGGCTCAAAATGTATATTTTCGCGATGGACCAATACACCGGAAAGTATATTATCCAAGAACAGCGATGGAGATATATTCGGGCGATGCGTCGCACGGCGGTCAGTTTGATTTATCGGCACGAAATCGGACATGCTAAATTTTGGGGAAAATATGTTGACCCCTCGAAAGCGCGCGCGTAACGGGATGGAGGACTGAAGAATTTCCATAAAATGAATTATTAGGACAGGGCTGCTGCGAATTTTCGGCAGCAGATTTCTCTTTCCGACCTCCCCCCGCGCGCGTCTCCGCCGCTCGTTCCTCTATCTTTGGCAGCACATATTTTTCTCGAATATGCATAAATAAACGTCCGAATACACGGCGAAATCGTCAGGATTCGCTCGAGGAGAAAACGAGAGACGAGCGACACATTTTTATTTTCAATCGCGCATCGCCCGGGGAGCGAAAACGAAATGCTGGGTCGCTGAATTTGCGCCAAGCTCACTCTCGCGAGGCGTGCAAGCGCGAATAAGGGAGCGAGAGGAGAGAGGAGAGAGAGCGACCGAGCGAGAGTGAGTATCCTCCGGAATAAGCCCGGAGTAAATCCGAAAAAGCTGTCGATGTTGAGAGCGAATGGAGAATAAGCAGGCGGAGTGTGGATAAGAGCCGGGAGGAAGAGTGTGAGATTGGAAAAATCGAAGCTAAAGGAGTCTCAAACAATATCCTTGGACTCGCGGGAATCCCTGATGAGTGTGCTGTCGCATATATGTATATAGACGCCCCGGCGTGTGTCCAGATGAAAAGTTAGCTCGTGGAAGGTGTGAGCGAGCGTGGGAGCGGGCGCAAGCAGCGAAGCGAGTCTGGCGTTAGAACCAAGAATCACCGAGAGCAACCGACGACTGTACGAGGGAGAGCATTTCGAGAGTCGTCACGCCCTGAAGGAATCTGCATTTCAACCTTCCATATCCGTCCTTCCGCGCTCCGCCGCCGAGACGAGAGAGCTTTCGAGGGGCTCGCAAACACTCCGAAGCTCTCTCTTTCTCGCCTCGAAACCTCTCCGATTTTCACTCCTCCATCCCTCGAGTGGAGTGTGCGAGAAACTGTTGGATTCAAATCACGAGAACTCTCCGTTCTTCTCTATATATACTCTTATTTTTCATCCCGCGAAGAAATTCGAAAAAACACTTTCAACTGTACGAATATTCTTTTGAAAATATATATAAGGTAAAACGAAAGGTTTTTACACTTTTTATCTTTGTTTAAAAAATATTCAAACAAACAAATCTGCTTCTAATTCATATCTTGACTATTGTATGATATTTTAGTTATCCAAAATTCATTTTATGTGTTAATTTTAGATAGTATTTTTAGTAAATAAATACTTGAAAGTTTGAATATATGTAGAATATCGAGCAAGTTGAGCGAGTTTCTTCCAATAAATTAACCTTATGAAAAATAAACGTCATTGTGTATGAAAAAAAATCCATATGATTTTATTGAGAAAAAAATAATTAAAATATTAAAAATAATGTAGCAAAAATTATCCAACTATTGGGACATGTCCATCTATTGAGACGTTTACCTTATTCCATCAATCCTGAGACGTATTGCGAGATAAAAATATATTATACCCACGCTTCAATAATTTGGTGAAAAAATTTAAATAAATTTGTCACGATTTTAATTAATTTTCGAAAAGTTTTAATTGTTATTCAGTTTTGATTTGTGAGGAGCGCGCGCGCGCGCGCTTACACATCGCTTCGAGAGAAATCGCGGTGAGTAATCGCTCGTACGCAAGAACGCGAGACTCGTTTTAATGACGCGCATTCCATCATCCCCCGTTTTCACGAGCTCGATCTCAACTTCGATTTCGTCGAGGATTCTTCCGGCAGTTCGAGGCATTCCCGAGTAAGCGCGTGTATAATACGTCAGGACTGCATCTACATGTCAAGGAGATTGAACGATCCGTGAAAGAGCAGGAAAAGTTGTGAGTCGAGCGATTTACCACGTCGAGAAAGATCTGTCGTGCCGGCGACGCTGAGAAATCCAGCGACAGACAAATATGTAACGAAATCTATACCCGCATTTTAAGAGCTAAGATATATTGTAAATTCGCAAGAATTTTGAAATACACCGTCTCAAATGTTTTCACAGAGTTTTCTTGAATTTTTTGTTCCCGTTCTGCAGAGAGTAAATTTCCTTAATCTTTTTAAAAATGTTTTTTCATTGCGTAAGCCATTTCTCTGGAGTGAAATTTTTTAAAAACATTTTTATTCATTATATTTGTTAGGATATTTAAATATTTTTATGGAAATTCTATGAATTTGTTGTTCACATTTAGCAAAGACATTTCCATTCATTGAAATTCTTCAAAATCTTTAAGGTAGTTTTATGGTACAGTCAAATCAAAAGTTTTTATCTCAATTTGTCTCCATACCATGTAGTTTTTGAGCTTAAGTTTTAGAAAAGTTGTTGAAAAGTTAAAAAATCATAATCTTTGGATTTAAAAAAAAACTAAAAGAAGCTTCTTTGAAGTAGAATAAAAATAGCTATGCAAAATTTTAAGAACGTTCACCATCTAGATTTAAAGATATTTAGGATTGAAAATCGCAATATTTAATATGGGCTCTTATGAGAGAGCACTGAAAATTGGGATTTTTAACAATAAATATCTCAATTTCTACGTGTGATGAAACTTTTTAAAATTCGGTACGCATATGCGTGATATATCAAAGAATGACTGTACCAATTTTCAACAAAATCCTAAATAATCGATAAAACTATAGAACTACCTTAAACATACTAAAAATATTCCTATATTCTTATAAAAAATCCATGATTTTGTTGTTTACATTTTCTAAAACATTTGCCCGAATTTTAATTCTTTTTAAAGAATTTCGATAAATTTGTTGTTTACATCGTATATATTTATCTTATATATAAAAAGTTTGTCAAATTGCGAGTTTCTGATCCATGAAGACTGATAGAAAAAAAAAGAAGAATTTCCTCAATTATTCGCGATGCAGGTATGCGATGAAAAAAAAATTAAACAGAGGCAGGAGTGTCTCGTAAAAGTGTAAAAATAAAAGGAGATTTTTCTCACCGACGGAAAATTCAACTCCCAGGACGAATAGATGGAGAAAGAGAGGAGAGGGGAGGGGAAGGAGCGACCGGAAGACGGGTAATTAATCCGCGGTTTTTCCTTGTTTAATTAGTTGGATTTATTCCGGTAGCGCCGGTCTTATCCGGCGTGTTTGCGACTATACGCGTGTGTGTTGCAAGTGGCATATATATATATATATATATATATATATATATTCGCGTATAACGCGGAGCATGTCGCGCGGCCGTGGCTCGTTTCTCGCGTAACACAGATGTAGGAATGATATTCCGTGTATTTTGAGAATGGCGCGGCTGCTCCGCCGTGGACCAAAAGCCGGAGTCGGGGGAGCACACACGGAAGCATCGGCGCTGAGAGATTGGTGTACACGCGGTGAGACATCGCCCGAGAGGTTATTCTCCCTTTTGCTCCGCGCGGTCTCGTGGTGGGCCTCCGAGAGGACTATCTCTGGCGCTGGCTCGAACTCCGCCGCCGCCGCGGAGGCGCGCGGCTTTATATATGGAAATGTATTCGGAGAGACGGAGCTTCGCATTTTTCCAGGGCCCGGTGCGCGCCTTCATTTCCACCACCACCCCCCTGAGCCACACCGAAACTTCCCCACCTCGTTTCATACTTCTTCTCATACTGGAAGCCCTGGCGAGTCCTCTTTATTCCCCCCGCACCGACGATCCGTTTTTTTTCCGAAAGCCCCCGCATGCAGCCTCTCTTCCATCAACCTCTCTTTTTCTTCCTCTTCTTTTATGCCACACTGCTCTTCCTCCACTTCGCTTTCCTCTTCTGCTCCCGCCGAAGCACACCCTGATGCTTCTTCCCTGGTCGCTCGAACTCGTAATCGAGTCAACCGGCCGCGCACTCGTCATTATGCTCCGTAATCACACTAACATACTTTTTCATTAAACTCGCAAGAAAAGTTACGATAATACAGCACAAGGATGCCTATCCAAAATGTCAATTGAAAGTATTTTTCTCGAATCAGACGATTAAAAAATAAGTTCTCAGCTACAAAATCTGCACAAGAAACATGACCTTGCCGGATTTTGTGTAAATAATTGCGATTGAAAATCGCAAACACGATACCTTTATTTTTAATAAAAGCAATTGTTTGGGTTGAAAGTGACACTTTATAAAAATCATTAGGTATATTCATTAAACATTTTAAAAACTTTACCCTATAGGCCCTTTTGTAGTAATTATTGATGGTAAATTACGATAAAACGTTAGCCGAAGCTCTCACTGCAAAAAATGTGGGTAGATGCATTGATAACACATCTGCATTATAGTACGTATATAAAGTATGCATTTTTGGATGAGGAATTCACTACCAATGTCATAGATGGAGTGGTACGATTCTGTTATACTCATGTCCAAAGAGAAATGATGCCAAATTTTACTGTATTTGATAGTTTTATAACTTTATATGTATTGTTACGTTATAATTAACTATGCATATCTATACAAGTATTTTATATCTGGATTAACAATATATCAAAATCAAAATACCATTTTTGGGAACCATTTATAATGGATAGCTAGGATTTAAAAGTATACTTATTTGTAGCAAGATCTACCATACTTTTCCTTCGATGAGTGCTTTATAATGTAATCTGCAACTATATTATAGTTTTACTATTATAAAATTCTTTTTATTATCTTTTGTTCTGGATTTAATATATTTTCCACATTAAGATTGTCTTCCAAGTCAAGTTTAATATTTTTCACAATTTTTTAAAGTATCTTAATCACTGTAATTAGAGAGTATTAAAATAAAAGGGGTTGGATTTTTAGGTATTCAGAATTATCGCAGTAATCTATAACATTATATTATATACTTGGTAATTTTTGAACTTTAATAGAGTTGTTATATAACTAAGATTAGGAGACCTGTCAATGCCTGGCGTATTGTACTAAATATACACAGTAAAAAATTTCGCGGTGTTAACCAAATTTTGTGAGTGATAAAAGGAAATGGTGTAAAATAATAACACCTAAAATTGAGCTAAAATTGATTTAGCTATATTGTGAAATAGAATCATACTTAAAATTTCTCCACATGTGAAAAACCAATAATTGCAAATATCTACCATTATCGCTATCAAACGGCCAAAAAAATGTCTTCAAACGTCATACATTATATACACAGTAAAAAAATAAAAGTATGCAGAGACAGGACAAATATTATTTTCCGCAATCACGTAAAAAATGGTCATTGCAATAAAAAATTGCACCTGATTGCCACTTGAAAAGCAAAGAGTATGAGTAATGCGAGAAAGGACGAAGACGAGAGGAAAATTGTATTCCGTGTAAGAGGTGAGCACAGAGTCGTCCATCCTGTTGCGGTCAAAGTAGGAGTTGACGAGCGGGCAAAAGAGAAGAAGAAAAAGAAAAAGAAAAAGTAAGGAACACCGAGGAGAAGAGAAAGGAGAGAGAAAAAGAGAAGAAAAAAGAGGTGTAGACGAGGAGTCATCAGAGCGGCAAGACAAAGAATCGGGAGAACGGTGCCAGGATTTGTGTAGCGCGGAGTGTGAGCGATGGTCGTGTCACAGGAACTTATGTACGGAGACTCGTGTATACCTGTATCTGTAACGAGGGGACAAGATGGCGACCGCAGACTTCCGGAGTCGTGCGCGATTATGTCGCCATTGGCTTGTCCCGAACGAAACGAAAAAAGGAGAACCGTTATCCAGCTAATTCCACACGTTAGCTCTTACAGTAACGAGCAACTCTCAGCAATGGCGGTTAGTTCAAAGCAATTTGTGCCGCGCCCGCTCTTTTTTTTCCACCAGCAACACCAAACTCAACGACGCGGTGATCATTCACCGCCGAATTTCCATATTGTTTTCTTCATCAGGAATAAATCAAAGTTTGAACAAATCGATATACCAACAATATTCTCGGATAAAGGCCGTGCAAGAAAAAAATATATGCTTTGTTTTGCTTCGATAAAAATGGGCCTATATCGAACTCGTTGTAGCTCCATTTCCTGAAAAGTGGTAATCGTTTAAGCTTTGGAAAGCCATTCGAGATTTTAATCGACAAATCGCCCGGATTTAGTGTTAAATGTAAATTTAAAACACAACGAGCGACTGTATACGAATGCCTCGTATGTTTGAAACGATAACGACCGTGGCTCTTGAATTTTCGTTTGATATGCGAGGAAAACGGTTGAAAATGCATTTTGGAGGGTGAAAACAATTATATGTCTACAACGGTGTGTAAAAAATGTTAAGATAATGACTTTGTAAATTCTAACCGGGATAATTGAGGGTTGTCTCGCGTTTGTAAGCAATTCGGAAGAAACCTGAGAATAAAATATTCCGAAGCATCAGATTAACGTTTATTTCTCGAAAAAAGGAGAAGCGCGTAACTGTAAAAGCAATTATTGATAGTACATGAATCTGGAGATTCCTTTCGATAAGTTCATTATTCTCATTTCTTACGAATTCAACTTTTTACGTTTGTTGGAGCTGGAGTTAATGACACACCATCAGTCGTCGTACGAAATTACTCCACTACAGTGTTTACTGCCCGCACAGCATTATTTATTTTGTACACAAAGTGGAAAAACCTTGAAAAGGCGAGGCATTTTATGATAAGACATGTTCTGTATTTAACGAAAAACAAGTTAGAAAATCAAATTCTTAAAAATGTGAAACAAAATGACTAATGGATTTTCGCACTTCATTTTTTTTTCGCACTTCATTTTTCACATTCAAACAAAAAATTCTACTTCAAATTGACATCTAAATCACTGTTCAATTCGATTCAAAATCCATTGTCTTTTATTTTCAAACGCACTGACAAAAATCAGAATAGTAGATTTTATCATAAAATAACAGTTATACATATTATTATAAAACTGAATATATTTTTATAGTAAAACAAATCTAAGTAAAATATATATAATATAAATAATCAGGATAGTTTTGTCACTTTTATATATTAAGATCTACCATACTTTTCTCTCGGTGCAATATTTATAATAAATAAGTCCTGATAGAAATAATCAAGATGGCAGATTTTTCCATAAAGTGACAACTGTACATATTACTATAAAACTAAATATATTTTTTTAGTGAAACGGATCTAATTGAACTGTATTTAAGTTCTATGATAATTAGTGTAGTTGATATCTTGTTTAAATATTAAAATCTACCATACTTTTCTCTCAGTGCAATACTTATAATAAATAAGTCCTGAAACGTTTGAGTATACGGATATTCCATAGTTGAATAGCAAAATTGACCCTGTTCCCAGTGTTTAACAAGCTTCTTAGAATACTACTTATTTGTATGGGAATAAATAATCCATAAATTTAATAATAATAATCCATAAATAATCCATAAATTTATACTGACAATGAGAATAAAAAACATAATTTAAACACTCAAAAGTAATACAAAAAGTATTACATCGTTCAGCTTTCTGAACGATTACCTATAAATAATCATCAACTATTTAATATACTCTCTCTTGTCATCGACATAATTATTGTACTACGAGACTCCCCCAAGAGCATAAATTTTTTTTCATGCGTTTTATTTTTCATTTCTATAGGTGATAAAAGAACAATAAAATGTATCTCGTGCGTAAGAGCTTGGTTATAGATCGTGTGTACGTGGTCGTACGCGAAGACACAATAAGTGCGAGGTTCCCGTTTAGAGTGAAGTAAAAGCTAGCGAAAATATAGAAGGTTAGAGAAAAGAAGCAGGGTCATTTGGGTACATGCGGTGGTAACTATGTTTGTACGGGTATGGCGTAGTGGCTAATATCCAGCGAACGAGGTATAGAGTAGTACCCTACTAAGTAGTACGTACGTAATAGGCAGGAGCCCGACGGTATAAGGTGGCAAGGCTGCGTGACGGGGCGATTGCGGAGCCGTGACTAAAATATTTAAAAATATGTATCTTTCTGGCCCGGCTGGCGTCCAGTTCCAGTTGCCTATGGCCACGGTGGCCGGTGCTTTTATCTTTTCTCTCTTTCTCCGTTTCTCTCTCATCGCCGCGGCGCGTTTCCCTCTCGCTCATTCCACCCGCTGCTTCGCTGGCTGCTCTCTGAGAGCGCGCGGCCGTTCACGTCACTATATTTATTTCGCGTTTCCTTCCTGTCAGCTACCGCCGCGCAGCGTCCCCCGGAAGTGTCCTGTAGCTGTAATTTTTTTTTCTCTCTCTCTCGTTTTTACCTTTTTTTTTCCAAGAGCAGCTTCGAAGCGTTAATCGTTTGTTTCTACCGACCGGTGTATCTGCCCTCGAACACTCCGCGCTGCCACTCCTGTCCGGAGAAAACAAAAACTTTCCTGCGCCGACTAATCCTTCAGATATGCAAAAACGGAGTCTAGTCTACGCGCTATTGTGTCACTGGCGAATATTCGAGCTTCGGACTATTTTTGACTCTTTTTTTTTCCTTTTACACGTACTTTTTCGCTTCACGAAAATGCGAGATTAACTTATTTATATGTTTCGTGTTATTCCATCGGACACGTTTGTAAAAATATCTCTACGGCGACAATTTTGGTAATTTTCTACTCAATTTTTTTCGGAACTAGTGCAAAACGATGCATTTTTTTAAAATTATAAAACATGTTCGTAAAAATATTTCTGCATGTAATATTACGACAACTTTGATAATTTCATTTTTCCAATTTTTTTCGGGATTCCTTCAAACACATTCATAGAAATATTTCTATACGTATACTTAAAAATTTTGATAGTTTTCTACTCAATTTTTTTTTAATTTCCTCAAATACGTTCGTAAAAATATTTCTGCGCGCAATATCTCGAAAATTTTGATAGTTTTCTACTCAATTCCTGTTTCAAACTGTAAGATGGTGAAATTTCTTTTTTCCAATTTTTTTTTTTGGAATTTCAACGAACACGTTCGTAGAAATATGTCTACACGTCATATCTCGGCAATTTCGATAACCAACGAAGCCCTGGCTGTAATTCATGTGAAAAGCTGCGACAACTCCCTCGTTCTTCGCTATCGGCTCGCGAATACCTACACCGAGATTATTACACGTTCGTGATAGCTGGTGAGATTGCTCGTACATGCACGAAAACACGTACGCACACTCGCAGAGGGTGATCCCGCGGATGCATATTCATGAATTTTTTGATCGATGATCACAAACGACCTCATGAGAAAAATGGATTTCTTTTTTTTCCTATATACTATATAGGCTACAGGCGTCCACATCAAAGCGTCATGAAATTTGTTGAGTATAATTATTCACGAAAAAACATAGAAAAACCGAAGCTATATACACGCATAAAACAAGAAACGCATGCTGAGTGATGAAACAAGAATATGTTTTGACGTTATTGGGCGTAATTAGATCACATTTCCGCAGGGAATATGAAACAGTAATAAAACATTAAAGAGTATATTTCAAGTCTCTGACTCTTGGATTCCTATTGCTCTACTTGATAATAATTTTCAATAGTAATTTTCCAGTTAAATTGAAAATATTTCACAATACACCTTTTAATAAAACCTATACACGTTTTTTACAATCCCATGGAAATCTTTGGTGATTTTAAAGTTTACTAAAACTCTTCTTATACCTACCTAATTGAGAACAATTTTTTTAATTCCATTAAGGAAAATTGCATGTTTTGAAATGACATTTTTCATTAAAATTGTCGATAAGCCACAATGTTTTTTCCTTATTATAGTTTCATTAACTCTATACAACATACGTTACTTTGAGATTTTGATTTAATAACACTTATAATAACACTAGGTCACACTTAGCAATTAATTAATTCATTATAACGAAATTACCGCGTTTATTCACACGAAAAATTATCAAATTTTTTCAAACTACCAAAGTTACCAAAGTAAGAAAAAAACCATAATTTTTCGAATAAAATTTTCTCAGTACAAGTATATCTTAAGGTTATGTGAAACACCCAATTTTTAGTGAATTTTTGGATAAATCCGACGCTCGTATTTTTCAAGCAATTAAACTATAATCTGAATATGTTATGCAGCGTACGTTGTACCATAGGGCGTGACACACTTGGAATTTCAACAAAATAAAAAAACCAAAGTAAAACAATTTTTTTTTCATTTTTTGAAATTCCAAGAACGTCATGCACTGGTATATAATGCATATTGCATAACATATTCAAATTTCACTAAATTTGCTTGAAAAATATAAGCGTGGGGTTTGTCCGAAAACTCACTCGAAATTGGGTTTGATTCACATTACCTTAAGTGCATCAATTTACTCTAATTTTTTTATCCAGGGTCCAAATTTTGCGCAGTTTTCGAGAAAAACTGGAGAAGGGAGTATTTAAAAAGTGTTTTTGTATAGGGTCGTGGAATTTTGTCGAAAGAAATCGTTTCGCCGGTTGCTGGGGAGATCACTGATTCGTGAGAGCACTCGCTCGCTTCGCTAATGGGGCATTAAATAAAAATATTCATTGGCGAGTGGTATCAAGAGAATATAGTATACAAATGTACCCCGCCGGGGAAGAATCATTGGGTGTTCCCTCGCCGAGGTCGTTATCAATGTGAACGTGCACGGAGTGTACGCTTTTCTATATATATATATA